>JAGQAX010000004.1:4598510-4788510 GCA_019142605.1 Cephalopholis sonnerati | reverse complement strand
CTTAACCCGTATTAGGGACTATTAAATCTGCAATGTGTTGCACAAACAGGAAACAAAGCAACAGCTGACAAGATTATATTTGATTTATCATTATATTATTGGGTGTTTTGACCAGGTTAAGCACGAATGTTATTACATTTTCAGGTGTTACTACATTTTCAGGATAATATTACAGTATTTGGTGCTACAAGGCCTGTTTATAAGGTCTTTAAAACTGCCAAGCATGCATAAGGAGCTTTTAAACAGGTCCATATCCAGAAATGCTAAATGCAAGATGAGCGTAGTCAAATAGTATTCATCACACAAAAATAAATGAGCCTCTTCATGACACGTTCAAAATCATTTCAAGTCGTCATAAGATGCATATAGAGGCCAATATCTATAATTCTTAAGGGTAAATACAGTGAAACATTATCCAGACTAACAATAAGTGGGCCTGTTTGAATCATCATAAAACAGATCTGTAGTATTTACATTTTCACTAATATTCCTGCTATAAATTTGGGCATTTTAACATAGGGGTCTATTTGAACTGACTGGCTCCAGAGCCAGCATTAAGTGGCTATTCAAAGACCTGCAGTTTTTGGCACTTCTGCGTTGGCTTCAACTTTTCAGTCCCGGAGGTTGCCCCTAGACCACATGCCTCAGTCAGGTGATTTATTGCTGTTACTACCATTCATAACAAACTTCTGTCATTTTGACCTTTTCAGTCAATGAGAGAAATAACGCTACCATGATTTTTCTACTTTAACAGACTTAGAATAGAATAGAAAGAATTTAATTTATCCCTGAAAGGAAATTCAGCTGTCCAGCAGCTCATAAAAGACAAAAAAATGACCTCACCTCACCTCATCAATAACAACACAGTGGTATAGACATATAATAAAATACATTAAACAAGTGCACAAATAGAAATTAAATTAAGATAAACTTGTCCATTTCACAGTCCAGCCAGTTGTGGCTAGTGTGATGTGTGTAGGTGTGTGTGTGACTGGATTCAGCAGGTGTTGAACAGTCTTATTGCCACGGGGACAAAGGATCTCCTGAAACACTGTGTTCTGCAATGCAGTGAGACAAGCCAACTGCTGCAGCTGCTCCTCTGGTGCTCCAGGAGGCTGTGGAGAGGGTGTCTGCTATTGTCCATTATAGCTTTCAGTTTGTTCAATGTGCCCCTCTCCACCCCAGTTCTTAGTGGGTCCAGTCTCCTGCCATGCACTGAGCCAGCTTTTTTAACCAGCTTGTCCAAACGCTTGGTGTTTTTGTCTGTGAAGCTGCCTCCCCAACACACTGCAGCACAGAAAAGTGCACTGGCCACCACTGTGATATAACATGGTCAACATCAATCAATCAATCAATCAATTTTATTTATAAACCCCAATATCACAAATCACAATTTGCCTCAGAGGGCTTTACAGCATACAACATCCCTCTGTCCTTAGGACCCTCACAGCGGCTAAGGAAAAACTCCCCAAAAAAACCCCTTTAACAGGGAGAAAAAAAAAAGGTAGAAACCTCAGGAAGAGCGACTGAAGGAGGGATCCCTCTTCCAGGACGGACAGACGAGCAATAGATGTTGTACAGAACAGATCAATATAATGAATTAACAGTACTCCATATGACACAATGAGACATAAGGAGAAAGAGATATTATATTAATAATATGATTATATATGTATGTGACAATAATGATATGTGTATAATAGTCCAGGTATGACTAATAGTAACAGCAGCAGTGGGAGGCATCAGGCAGGACCACGGCAGCAGCACAACCACGACACATCGTCCAGGCACAGCTGCAGTACGAGTTAACCTGAGAGACAGTGGAGCACAAAGGCTCCAAAGAACAAGCCGAGTTAGTGACATGCAGTAGACCCGGGTTAGAGAAATGCATTAACAGGACATGAATACTAGCAAGGGAGAGAGAGAGAGAGAGAGAGAGAGAGAGAGAGAGAGAGAGAGAGAGAGAGAAGGAGAGAAGGGGCTCGGTGTATTATAGGAGGTCCCCCAGCAGACTAGGCCTATGTCAGCCTAACTAGGGGCTGGTCCAAGACAAGCCTGAGCCAGCCCTAACTATAAGCTTTATCAAAAAGGAAAGTCTTAAGTCTAGTCTTGAAAGTGGAGACGGTGTCTGCCTCCCGGACCGAAACAGGAAGCTGATTCCACAAAAGAGGAGCCTGATAGCTGAAGGCTCTGGCTCCTGTTCTACTTTTGGAGACTTTAGGGACCACAAGTAACCCTGCATTCTCAGAGCGCAGTGTTCTGGTGGGATAATAGGGCACTATGAGCTCTCTGAGATATGATGGAGCCTGATCATTTAGAGCTTTGTAAGTTAGGAGAAGGATTTTAAATTCAATTCTGGATTTAACAGGGAGCCAGTGCAGAGAAGCTAAAACAGGAGAAATATGATCTCGTTTCTTAGTTCCTGTCAGTACACGTGCCGCCGCGTTCTGGATTAGCTGGAGAGTTTTCAGGCACTTATTAGAGCTACCTGATAATAGGGAATTACAGTAATCCAGCCTCGAGGTAACAAACGCATGGACCAATTTTTCAGCATCTTTTAGTGACAGGATAGGCCTAATTTTTGCAATATTACGCAGATGAAAAAATGCAGTCCGAGACGTTTGTTTCAAATGGGAGTTAAAAGACAAATCTTGATCAAATATTACGCCGAGGTTTCTTACGGTAGTGCTAGAGCCCAGAGCAATGCCATCCAGAGAAACTATATCATCGGATAACGAGTTTCTGAGGTGTTTGGGGCCCAGAACAATAACTTCAGTTTTGTCTGAATTTAACATCAGGAAATTGGTGCTCATCCAGGTTTTTATATCTTTAAGGCATTTCTGAAGTTTAGTTAATTGATCCGTTTCTTCTGGTTTTATCGATAAATACAACTGTGTATCATCCGCATAGCAATGGAAATTTACAGAGTGATTTCTAATGATGTTACCTAAGGGAAGCATATATAGCGTGAATAGAATTGGTCCGAGCACTGAACCTTGAGGTACTCCAAAACAAACTTTAGTACGTGAAGATGATTCATTATGAACGTGAACAAACTGAAAGCGATCGGATAAGTACGATTTAAACCAGCTTAGTGCAGAACCTTTAAGGCCAATTGAATGTTCCAGTCTCTGTAGCAGAAGTTGATGGTCAATTGTGTCAAATGCGGCACTAAGATCTAGTAAGACAAGTACAGAGACGAGTCCTTGGTCTGAAGCAATCAGAAGATCATTTGTAATTTTAACTAGTGCTGTCTCGGTACTATGATGAACCCTAAATCCTGACTGAAATTCCTCAAATAAATTATTATCATGGAGAAAGTCACACAGCTGGTCTGCGACTACTTTCTCAAGGATCTTTGAGAGAAAGGGAAGGTTGGATATAGGTCTGTAATTGGCTAACACCTCTGGATCCAGTGTGGGCTTTTTTAACAGAGGTTTAATTACAGCTACCTTAAAAGACTGTGGTACATAGCCCGTTAATAAAGATACATTGATCATGTCTAGTATGCAAGTGTTAACTAAAGGTAAGACTTCCTTAAGTAGCCTAGTTGGGATGGGGTCCAATAGACACGTTGATGACTTGGATGAAGAAATGATTGAAGTCAATTGTTGAATAGAAATCAGGGAGAAGCAATCTAAATATGTATCAGCACTTATAGCTGTGTTTGAAGGCAGATTAGTACTGTTAGACGGCAGGAGGTCATGAATTTTGTCTCTAATAGTTACAATTTTGTCATTAAAAAAGCTCATAAAATCATTACTGCTAAGGGCTAAAGGAATACAAGGCTCAATAGAGCTGTGACTCTCTGTCAGCCTGGCTACAGTGCTGAAAAGAAACCTGGGGTTGTTCTTATTTTCTTCTATCAATGATGAGTAATAGTTTGCTCTGGCATTGCGGAGGGCTCTCCTATATGTTTTTAGACTATCTAACCAGATTAAACGAGAATCTTCCAGTTTGGTTAATCGCCAATTCCTTTCAAATTTTCGCGACATTTGCTTTAATTTTCTGGTTTGGGAGTTATACCAGGAAGCAAACTTCCTTTGCTTTGCGAACTTCTTTTTAAGAGGTGCGACGGAGTCAAGAATTGTTCGCAGTGAGCCTGCAGCGCTATCGACGAGATGATCAATTTGGGAGACTTTAAAGTCAGTACGGGAAACCTCAGTTACAGAGGGTATTGAATTTAACGCCGATGGAATCACTTCCTTAAATTTTGCTACCGCACTATCTGATAAACACCTAGTATAGTAGCTGTTACTGAGTGGCGCGTAGTCAAGTAGACAGAAATCAAAAGTTATTAAGTAATGGTCTGATAGAGAGGGATTGTCTGGAAAGACCATTAAGTTATTAATCTCAATTCCATACGCCAGAACTAGATGGAGGGTGTGGTTAAAACGGTGAGTGGGCTTATGTACACTTTGACTGAAGCCAATGGAGTCTAATAATGTGATAAACGCAGTAGCGAGGGAGTCATTATCAACGTCCACGTGAATATTGAAATCGCCTACAATAATAACTTTATCTGATTTCAGGACTAAACTGGATAAAAACTCTGAGAATTCAGATAAGAATTCTGAATACGGGCCAGGAGCAAGGTACACTATAACAAATAGAAGAGGCTGCGATGTTTTCCAGGTCGGATGTAAAAGACTAAGGACAAGGCTTTCAAAGGATTTATAATCTAGTTTAGGTTTAGCGCTGATTAATAGACTAGAATTAAAAATGGCTGCAACTCCCCCTCCTCGGCCGCTGCCTCGAGGAATGTGGGTATTATTATGACTGGGAACATATTCATCATGACACAGCCAGGTTTCGGTGAGGCTGAGTAAATCAATATGATTATCTGATATTAATTCGTTTACTAACACTGCTTTGGAAGATAACGATCTGACATTTAACAGTCCACATTTAATTCTCCTGTTTTGTCTTTCTGTCACAGAAGAGGTTTTAATTTTTATCAGGTTGTTATGTACAACTCCTCTTTGTTTGACTTTATATTTTAATAATTTAGGAGGTTGGGGGACAGACACCGTTGGTATTGCACTATGGGTGGGTGACTGCTCTAGATCACTAATAAACTTGTCCAGGTTTCTAGATATGAGAGCGGCTCCATTCAAAGTGGGATGAATGCCATCTCTCCTAATCAGACCAGGTTTTCCCCAGAAGGTTTTCCAATTATTAACGAAGCCCACATCGTTTGCTGGACACCACCTGGACAGCCAGCGATTGAATGATGACATGCGGCTAAACATATCATCAGTGGTCAGATTTGGCAGGGGTCCAGAGAAAACTATGGAGTCCGACATAGTTTTGGCATACTGACACACCGAGGCAACATTAATTTTTGTGACCTCCGATTGGCGTAACCGGGTGTCATTAACGCCGACGTGAATAACAATCTCACTGAATCTACGTTTAGCTTTAGCCAGCAGTTTCAAATTCGATTCAATGTCGCCCGCTCTGGCCCCAGGGATACATTTGACTATGGTCGCTGGTGTCGCTAACTTCACGTTTCTCAAAATAGAGCTGCCAATTAGTTTTCTCCTCAGCGGGTGTGTCGCTGAGTGGGGAAAAACGGTTAGAAACGTGAACGGGCTGGTGGTGAGCCGTGGGCTTCGGCCTGGTACTACGCTTCCCTCGGACAGTCACCCAGCCTCCCGGCTGTACAGGGGTTACCGGAGGACCGCTAACAGAGGCTATGCTAAGTGGCTCCGCGCCGGCTACAGGGGACTGGCTAACTACCGCAGCTACAGTTTGACTCTCCATGGTGCAGAGCCGAGCTTCTAATTGACTAAGCCTCGCCTCCAAAGCAGAAAATAAACTACATTTCTCACAGGTACCATTATCGCTAAAGGAGGCAGAGGAGTAACTAAACATCTGGCACACCGAGCAAGAGAGTGCAGGAGAGGAAGCCATCGCTAGGTGCTAAGCTAAGGTAGCTAACAAGGCTGAGGGTGTGTGAGCAAGCAAAGATGAATAAGACAGTCGTTTAAAGAAGCAGAGTGATTAACACTACAACTAGTGAGGTTTAAGAAGTGAAGTGGATGTTTAACGGCTAAAGTGAGGAGAAAAAGCAGAAAAGTAGCTGGTGAGAGATCGCTGCAGCAGCTGAGAGACACCAACACAGAAACACCGGAAATGACACAACACGCTTACCGCAGTACGTCAGGTACGTCAACATCTCCGCACACACATCAAAGGACCTCAGTATACACAGGAAGAACAGGCAGCTCTGTCCCTTCCTGTAGAGGGCGTCAGTGTTAGAGGACCAGTCCAGCTTCTCATCCAAAAGGAACCCCAGATATTTGTAGGTGTGCACCACCTCAATTTTCTTCCCTGTGTATGGAGACTGGTTGATGTCTTGTTGTCTTTTGTTGTCGAGCCCCCATTTGTTACACCCCACCCTTAGGCGGCCCTATGGGGCAAACGAAACTCCAAAACTGACCCAAAAATAATAACATGAACACCGTGAAAAACATTAAAATCCATGGGATTTATTAGAATCAAAACAAACATACAAGACAACAAAAATCCCATGGTGAGAGGCAACAGCGCCAGCAGTCCCCACACCAGAGACCTCTCTCCTTTGCTGCTGGCACAGGAGCTCTTAAGTACCTCCTTCATGCCAGGTGCACTGCACCTCATTAACTGATACAGCACACCTGGGCAAATCTACCAGGGAGGGAAAAGGCACAGCAGAAAAGAACACATACACAGCCGTAGCAGGGTGATCTCTTTCTTCTGAAATCTACCGCCATCTCCTTGGTTTTGGCTGGGTTAGACACTGGTGCAGTCCCTGAAGGCATCCACAAGGTCCCTGTACTCCTGCTCCTGATTGCCACTGATACAAGCCACAATAGCTGTATTGTATGTAAAGTCCGCTGTGTAGAGTGTGAACAGGAGCGGTGCTAAAACAGTTCCCTGTGGAGCACCAGTGCTGCTTCTGACCACCTCAGAGACACAGCTTCCCAGCCTGACATACTGCAGCCACTCTGTCAGGTAGTCTGTTATCCGGGAGGCAAGGAAGCAATCTACACTACTGCTTTCTGCTTTGCTACAGTGCAGACGCTCCTCTTGCTTGCTCTCTGCTTTGCTCTTATTTTTCCTATTTTTCCTTCTTGTCACAAACTCCCACTCATTTAAGGAGGTTTCCTAATACAGCCAAATCATCGGGATGATAACTTTTGACATCTCTGGATTGCAACTGCACGGTTTTTACGGCCTCTTCATGACTGCATGAATGTGGCTCCCTCTCAGCTCAAGTCTACACTACAGTGAGTGGATATAGCTGAAGCTAACTAACAGCAGGATGCCACCCTTCTCCACAGATGATTTCTACAAGCTTTTACAGAAGATTACTTTGCTGGAAACCAAAATTCACAGACTAGAGGTAAATGTGGAGGTAAATGGACTGTGTGGAAATGACACCACGTTACCTTTCACACAAGATAGCGGACAAGAGAATGCTAACACGCAGCTAATTAGCACTGATAAGACTGCAAAGAAACAGGGGGGCTGTGTGCCTTATAATAAATCTCCTTATGGAAGTCCTCCCTGGAATACTCTTGGGGCAAAGCCTAAGAAGAAATCAGTTCCCTGGGACATGGGAGGAAGAGTAACAGGCAGAACTATCCACCCAGAGATCTCTGATGCAACCAGCTGGCCAGCATTACCATCCTCCTCCTCCTCTACTCCAGTGCAGCCGTGGACAGCTGCTAAAGGAAAAGCAAACAACAAACCTCCCCAACAACAAACTGTCAAACTGCAGAACCGATTTGTTGCACTACTGCAGGATTCTGTATCTCCCTCTGATGACCTGGATAACCGCTCATCGTCACAAGAGTTGAGAGATTTAGCAAATTGCTGGCACTGAGCACATGGCTTTCCATTGCATGTGATGCCCATTCAGTGCATTTTATGGACAATTTTAAATTTTTCTGGGACCGTAGGCATCTTTTTAAGTGAGATGGACTTTCCCTAAATAGGTCAGGAGTCAGACTGTTTGCTTCCAACCTATCTTTCTCCCTGTGTCACCGACCTGCTCCCGCCGCCAAGGACAAGAGACAAGAAGAACCAAAACAGACGGGAGATAAAACTCAACACAAAGAAGAGCTGGCACAGCCCCCAGCTGACGTGAGCTCTAATCAAGAGGGACGTCAGAGCAAACAGGAAGAGGATACTGTACCCCCAACACCAAAAAGTGCCTGCGAGGATCCACTTTCTTCACCCCCCCAAACCCCCACGCCCCCACCCAGGTCACCATCCACCATGGGTACGTTGTCCCCCTCCTCCCCTCTCTTGGAGTTCACTGACCAGATGAACAAGCTGGTCACCGCTGGGACTCAACTTATCCCCCGCCCTACCCTAATTTTCTCTTCCCTCATTCCCCCGCGACCCCCTCAGCCCCCTTGACCATCTCCAAAATCAAATCGGCCACCACCCCCACCCCTTCCACATCATCATCATTCTCAGTCAACCCAAGCTGATAAGAGCTCAGCAAACTCAGTTGTTTCTGTCCCCAACTGTTCTAGGTCCAGGCTCCAAAGATGTCACTCCTGACTGTTCCCAGGAAACGTCGGGGCCCGGTGTACTGGAAGCCTCTTCAGTTCATGTCATGATGAGTAATAGAAAAAGAATGTTTAAATAGCCAAGAAACAGAGTAATGTCAAATTTAACATTCATTCCATGTCAGCTGCAGTCAGTTTACAGTTGTAAAGATAATGCTTTTAACATATCAAATTTAGCATTGTTAAATGTCAGGTCATTAGCAGGGAAATCATTTTTAATCAATGATTTTATCATGAAGCACAACCTTGATTTTATGTTTTTAACTGAAACTTGGTTAGGTCATGATAACAGTGCAGCAGTTCTTATTGAATCAACACCTCCCAACTTTAGTTTTGTTAGTGAAGCTAGAGTGGATAGGAAAGGAGGTGAAGTCGCCATTTTGTTTAATGAAATGTTCCAATGCAAGAAAATGTTGTATGGAAATTTTAACTCTTTTGAATATGTTGCTGTTCAGTCGAGATCCTCCTGTCAAGCAATACTATTAACTATCTACAGGCCTCCAAAATATAACACACAGTTTTTTGATGAGTTTTCCAAACTGCTCTCTATTATCTGCATTGATTTTGACTGTGTTGTTGTAGTGGGTGACTTTAATATTCATGTTGATAATGTGAAAGATGGATGTGCAAAAGAACTCATGAATATTCTGGATAATTTTGGACTTTCTCAACATGTAACAGATTCAACACATAACAAGGAGCATATATTAGATCTAATTATTTCCAAAGGTCTAAACATTTCTGATGCTGTGGTGAATGATGTTGCTCTTTCTGATCACTACTGTGTTCTGTTTAAGATGACCATCCTTGTTAGCATTAGCAAAGGTGAAGCAGAGGTGATAAGAAAGTGGTGTATTAATGATAACACCAGTACATTATTCACTTAGGCCTTTACACCATCACCAACTCTGCCCTCAGCCTCTGTCAGTGACCTTGTAAATAGTTTCAGTTCCAATGTTATGACTATTATGGATGCCATTGCCCCGCTTAAGACCAAAATTATCTCTGGAAGGAAAAGTCACCATGGAGGAACGCCACACTGGTCAAAGCTCAAAAAAGAGAGTGTAGGCAGGCTGACCACAGATGATGAAAAACCAAACTTCAGGGTCATTATGACATCTATAAAGAGAATCTTCACATCTATAATCTGACCGAACAAAGATCACATATGGGGTTCCTCAAGGCTCCATTCTTGGGTCACTTTTGTTCAATATCTATATGCTCCCCCTCACTCAGATTATGGAGTACTATAACATCTCTTACCACACTTATGCTTATGACACACAGCTCTACATTACAGTGTCACCACATGACTACAGTCCCTTACAGTTGCTGAGTGAGTGTATCCAACAAATCGATCGGGACAGAATTTCCTTCAGATCAATACAGAAAAGACAGAAGTCATTGCGTTTGGTCCCAAAAATGCAAGGCTTGAGGTCAATGGTCAGCTTGCCTCAATGACACTAAAAACTACAGACCAAGCCAGAAATCTCGGTGTAGTTATGGACTCAGACCTGAATTTTAACAGCTACATAAAGACTATTGCTAAATCAGCCTATTACCATCTTAAAAACATCGCAAGAATTAAGGGATTTCTGTCTAAACAAGACACTGAAAAACTTGTTCATACATTTATTTTCAGTAGGTTAGATTATTGCAATGGTGTCTCTACAGGTCTCAATAAAAAATCAATCAGGCAGCTGCAGCTTATCCAGAATGCTGCTGCCACAGTCCTGACCAACACCAGGAAAATGGACCATATCACACCTGTCCTTAAATCACTGCACTGGCTCCATGTGTGTAAAAGGATAGATTTTAAAATCCTGTTACTGGTCTATAAGTCACTGAATGGTCTTGGGCCTAAATACATCTCAGAGCTGCTTGTTGGGTATGAAGCATCCAGACCCCTCAGGTCATCAGGGACAGGTTTACTCAGTGTTTCCAGGGTCAGAACCAAGCAGGGTGAAGCAGCATTTAGCTTCTATGCTCCTCACCTGTGGAACAAACTCCCTGAACACCTGAGGTGTGCACAAACTGTCGGCTCATTTAAATCAGGGCTGAAAACTTTATTGTTTACTGCAGCTTTCCCGTAAAACTTCATTTAATCACTATAACTTTTAGCTATTTTATCTGCTTGTTTTATTGTTTTTAAATTAGACTTTTACTGTTTCTTAATATGATGCTTTTCTATTTTAATTCCAGTGTTTTTAATGTAATGTTTAAATTTTAATGTTTTTGTTTGTAATGTATTTCTCTGCTTCTGTAAAGCACTCCGAATTGCCTTGTGTATGAATGGTGCTATACAAATAAACTTGCCTTGCCTTGCCTTGCCTTACTCGCATCCCCTCTAACCGGTCTCTCAGTATGGGAGCCTGGATAGTATTAAACACACTTGAAAAGTCAAGGAAAATGATCTGCACACAACATCCCAGCTCCTCCAAGTAGGTGTAGGCCTGATGCAGCATGTAAAGAATCACATGTTCCACTCTGATGTTCTCCTGATAGGCAAACTGGAGGGGGTCCACAGCATCAGTGACCTCTGACTTCAGGAAACGGAGGAGCAGGCACTCCAGGGTCTTCATAATATGTGATGTTAAGGCCACCGGTCGCTAGTCATTTAACTAGGCTAGGCGCCCCACTTTGGGCACCAGTACGAGACAAGATGTTTTTCACTGCACTTTGCCTGTTCAAAGACTCCCATTAAAGAGCCACTGAAGGGGCTCCGCTAGCTTGGCTGCACAGTCTTTCAGGAGCCTTGGACACACTCCATACCAGCCCGCAGCTTTCCCTGTACGCAGTCTCCTGAGCTCCGCCCTCACCTCGTCTGCTGTGAAGGATAGTGGTAGTTGGCCGTGGGTGGTAAATGTTGTAGCTGTAGCTGCAGTAGTGGGGGAGGGGCTACTTCCAGGTGCCAGTGGAGCAGGAGCAGCAGCAGCAGGTGACACTGTGGAGCAGGAGCAGCAGCAGTAGGTGACACTGTGAAAGGAGGGATGGATGCTGGGGTAGGGTGAACACAACCCCCTCCATCAAACCTGTTAAAGAACAGGTTGAAGTTGTTGGCTTTGTCCACGTCACCATCCATAACCAGGATATTCTTCTTTGAATAGCCTGTGATGTTCCTCTTTCCCTTCCACACCTCTCTGATGTTCTGCTGCAGCTTACTCTCCACCTTTCTTTTGTAGTCCACCTTTGCCTGTCTCAGTCTCCCCTTCAGCTCATGCTGAACCTCCCTGAGCCTCTCCTTGTCCCCTTTCTTGAATGCCAGCTTTTTCTGGTTGAGGAGATGCTTGATATTATTGTTGACCCAGGGGTTTATTATTGGGGAAGCAGCGTGCAATCTTTACTGGCATCACAGCGTCCCTCCAGAAGTTTATGTATTCTGTTAGAATGTCCACCCTCCCGTCCATGTCCATGTTGTCCTGTGGCTCCAGTAGTACAGTCCAGTCTGTACATTCAAAACAGTCACTGAGAGACTCACTGGCCTCCGGGGACCACTTCCTGACTGAGTGGGTGGTAACAGGCAACTTTAATACACAGGGTTTGTATGTAGGCTGGAGAGAGACCAGATTATGATCTGATCTGCCAAGAAGTTGTAGGGCAGACCTACCTAAGCCTCAAACTGCATCACAGTTTTCAGCCATGTATAATGACTCTATCTTTTCTGGTGATATACTTAGCACTTTGGGTAATAATTACGCTCTCAACGCTGAAGAATTTTTAAGGAATTTTAATTCTACATGCGCGGATATCCTTGATTCTGTTGCACCTTTGAGAATAAGGTGCAAAAAAGCACTCTCAGAACCGTGGCTTAACAACTCCACACGCGCACTGAGGCACTCATGTCGGCGCACTGAGAGAAAGTGGAAAAAAGATCAGCTCCATGTCTCTAAAGAAGCTCTTTGTGAAAGCCTGTCTGTCTACCAGAGTGCTGTTAAGGCTGCTAAAATGGAATATTTTTCCAATCTTGTCTCTTGTAATAGTCACAAGCCCCAGGTTCTTTTTAAAATTTTTAACTCCCTTGTAAATCCTTGTGACAACTCTCCAGTAGTACCCTCGCTCACCCTCTGTGAGAGTTTTCTCAAATTTTTTATTGAAAAAATCTCTGCTCTTAGGCCATCTGCCTTCACCTCTGCAGGCCCTACTTCTGATCTCACCGTTCCTCCTTTACATGCTGTTTTTGATCAGTTTGAGCCTGTATCCCTCCCCTCACTGGCCAATGTAGTTAAGCATCTGCGACCTACAAACTGTCCCTCAGGCAGCATTCCCTCTCGTCTTTTTAAAGAGGTATTCAGTACAGTGGGCTCTGTTATTCTTTTGTTTATTAATTCCTGCCTTAGCACTGGATGTGTTCCAGCTGCTCTCAAACATGCCGCTGTGCAGCCTCTTATCAAAAAGAAAAATCTGGACCCCTCTGTGCTGTCTAACTTCAGGCCAATCTCTAAACTGCCATTTTTGTCCAAAATTTTAGAGAAAGTGGTATTCATTCAGATCCAATCATTCTTGGTGGCCAATGATATCTTTGAGAAGTTTCAGTTTAAATCATGCCATAGCACTGAGACAGCACTGCTGAGAGTTTTTAGTGATTTAATGGTAACTGTTGACTCAGGGAACCCTGCTACGCTAGTGCTCCTTGATTTGACAGCTGCTTTTGACACTGTGGATCCTGGGATCCTCTTAGCATGACTGGAGCAGTGGGTGGGCATTACAGGCTCTGCTCTCTCATGGTTCCAGTCCTACTAGACTGATCTGAGTTGTTCTGTTTAGCTAGGTGAATTCACCTCATCCTCAGCCCCCCTCACCTCTGGGGTCCCCCAAGACTTCAGCCAATTCTTTTCTTGCTGTATATGCTACCATTAGGGTCAGTTTTAAAGAATTATAATCTTTCTTTTCATTGTTATGCTGATGATGTTCACATTTACCTGCCTTTAACATCAAAATCCAATGACTCTGTACAGACATTGCTTGATTGCCTAAACGATGTTAAATCCTGGATGACCGCAAACTTTTTGAATCTAAATAAAAACAAGACTGAAATCATAATGTCTGGATGTGATCCTGCAGACTTCCCTGCTGGCTTTCTGGGCCCCCTTACATCAAACATCCGGTCATCAGTGAAAAATCTTGGTGGAATATTTGATGACAGGCTGAAATTTGATCGCCAGGGTTAGTACGGTCGTGAAAAACAGCTTTTTCCATCAGAGGATTTTATTGAAAGTAAAAGAGTACCTGCAACGTAAAGATCTTGAGACTGTAATCCATGCTTTTATTAACACACGACTGGATTACTGCAACTCACTGTATTTTGGCCTGGACCACTCACTCTTGCACCGCCTGCAGCTGGTACAAAATGCAGCTGCCCGTCTCCTCACTGGCGCAAGCGTGATCACATATCCCCTGTCCTAGCCTCGCTACACTGGCTCCCGGTTGCTTTTAGAATAGATTTTAAAATGTTATTGTTTGTTTTTAAAGGTCTTAATGGCCTAGCCCCTCAGTACTTGACTGAGCTCCTTTGTATCTACGTCCCTGCCAAAACATTGAGATCTTCCAATCAGCTATTACTGGTCACCCAAAAACTGAGGCTAAAAACCAAAGGTGACCGAGCCTTTGTGGCGGCGGCTCCTAGGCTCTGGAACAGCCTGCCCTGGCATATCCACTCTGCAGGATCGATTGAGCTTTTTAAATTCTCCTTAAAGGGACATTGTGTGACATTTTCTGTTGTTTACTGGCCAAAATCGATGTCTGCATTTATATTTGTGTTATCATTGGTGTATTATGACCTCCGCTAATAATCTGACACATTCTCCTAAGCGAAGAATTTTAGATTTGTTTATACATACAATGGGTAAGCCGGTGGGAAGCGCCATGACAGTCGCCAGCAAGGGACAAATAGCACCAACGTGGAATAACTACGCGTTTTTCCTGCGAGCCAGCGCAGAGTAGGAATGACCTAAGTGATTGAGTGCTGGAGGAGAAGATCAGCGAGAGAGACTTACTACCACTGCATGAAAAGTGGGATTTTCGTCCCCCTAAACGCCCGGAAATCTCATTCATTTTCGGCAGTTTCCGACAATTTACAGGCTGCGAACGCGGCGTTTACGGGTGCCAGAAATTGTCGAAAACGGACCCATGACGTATGTGGAGACCTCCCGGGAGGTGCTAATGGCTCTAATTAGCATATGAATAGCAGCGGAGCCGCGTCTGGCTTGAAATTCCTCACTCCAGGATTGGATGAAACCACTACTTTGAAACAAGAAATATCACTCGTGATTGGTCGGCAGATCTGTCGCTATTGGTCATTCTGGGTCATTATAAATGTAAACCCCTCCCCTACAATGATAAAATATAAAAATAATAAAAAAAAATAATACTTATTATAATGTAGTAATTATGATAATGTGTAATTATTATTGAAAAATTAAAATAAAATTAGTATTATGTTGTATATTCATGTCATTGTTATCCTATGGGCTACACTATTATTACCATCAAGGACATGAATGAATTTATTGAGTAAAGGAACATTAGAGGGGAACATGTTTATTCAAATAAAGAGCTTTATTTATAACACACAACTATGTACAAGTACAAATAGGAGATTTCAACAACAAATCAAAATCATACAGCGCCATCAACTGTCTATTATTCGCCGCCTCGGAGCTGTAGGCATCTGACGGCGATCTGTCTGCATGTGCTCCATCTTGCAGACGTCTGTGGTGCTGCCCTGTAGTTCGGGTTCGCCTCCAATCTGACTGCAGCGTTGCACAGAGTTCAGTCAGCTCCTGCTGCGGAATGACAGAGGTCGCACAATCCACCCAGACACCCCGTCAAGTGTGCCGTCTTCCTCATCAGACATCATGTCCACGGTGGCGCACTTCCATAGGTCCACCTCGTCCTCTGCCAGGACACTGTGTCTCGCTTCCAGCAGCTGTAAAAACAATCAGTAAAGACAATAAGTACTGCGCAGTGCACTGCATATTGACACATCTATTAATGCACCTGAAAAATAGTCACACTGACCAACAACGAGTCTGATCTAAAAGTCACAGTAAAAAGTAAAAAATAAACAGTAAAATCACTTACACACAATGGCGTCATTATCCGCATCAAGTGAATCCGGACTTGCAGACAGAGCTCTCAGTAAATAAGTGGTCACGGCCTCGTTATGAGGCGTGGTCAGTCTGTGAAAAATAAAATGGACGGTTAAGATCGGTCAATAATGTGTCTGAACGTTTCCTCATACAGCACAATGAAAGCATATTCTTTAAACTTACCCTCGCTCCGGTTCGTAGTGCATACAATTAGTCTCCGAGTTGTGGAGACGGCGTACTGCTTCCTGTAAATTACAAGACCAAAAAATACACTTTAATGACCAAACTTAGACTGGTTCTGCTTCTTCATTTGTTCTTTTACTTTTAGCTTAGCTAGCAGTCACTGAATATATTCTTACCGCCGTTTGGGGATTGTGCACCGTCTTCTCTTGTTAGTTAGTCTCCTCCACACAAGTTTACTGCGGTGAACTGCTGAGTCATATCGGCAGCAAACACAGCAAGCTGGCAGACAGCCCACTGATAGCGTTCAGCTGTGTCTTCGTCCATACTGAGGAGTTTCCGGGTGTTGAAGGAGAGACGCCGTTCAGACATTGTAGTTCACGAAACAGCAAAGCAGCGAAAAACACGCGACATGGAAGAGACTGTCTGAATATACAGGAGTAAAAACAGGACTGTTGATATGTTCGTCTTGCGAGGTCTTCCGTTTGAATCATGCAGAGCTCGCACGTGATTGGACGAGGGCTAGAAGTTTCGTCGGGCTCCTCCAATCACATGATCATTGTTTACGGAAGAGGTCACTGTAGTCATGCCACTATGCACAGTGGTTGAGCTCTAGGAGACTGTGATGTTGTTTGCATGGAGTGCACATTTGACCTTTGTGGCAAAACCTGGTTAAAGCTAATTGTTGAAATAAATTGTTTTGTGTATCTTTTTATTGAACATTGACCATTGCTAATGACCATACACAGTAATTAATCTAGCATACTTTCATGAAATAAATCAATTCAAGCTAAAATTTAAGAGTCTATAATTAGGCTATACCAAGCCTCATCTATTTATACCAGAGATGAATGAAGTTAATACCTTTTAAAGAAATGTCACCTCTGTGTGGGGAGTGAAACTCCCCCTGCTGTTTGCATTTCTACAGCTCACAGCATGTTCATTTACATGTTAAAGCCTCCCCTAGAATTAGGGGAAGGGGGGACAACTGCCATGCAAGGCCCACGACAATTTTCGACAGTTTCCGGCAGTTTTCTGTGTTGCCTGTAAATTGCCGCGCGCAGCCGTAAACCTGAAATTCCACGGCAGTTTACAGTGCCGCATACTGACGGAAATCCCTCTTTTCATGCAGTGTACCTCAGCAAGTTTGAAAATCTGCACTACTGCAGCATAATGCAGGACCATGCATATGCAGCAGCAGCACAGGAGACGGTTTCACCATCACCAAGAAAGCGAAAAAGGGAACTTAAAAGGCAGCGTGACCGGAGCATTCAAAAAAAGAGGATTAACATCCGGGCTAGCCTTCCCCAGGTGGAAGGAGCCCATGAAGGAGAAAGATTTTAAAAGGGACGCTGAAGTTGCCAGCTTTCTCCTCGACAAGTAAGTCAACTGTACTGCCTAAATTAGCCTAAAGCTAACTTTTTTCATTCGGTTTTGTTAGACAGTGTTGCTCGTTACCATAGGCAGCATAACAGTAGATCCTGCTAAAATACACCAGCCTCGTTGGTACAGAAGTGTCGCGACTTTCATAGTCGCGGTAAAGCCGGACTAAAAGCCAGTGGGAAGGCTTTATAAGCTGGCATTTACTGTGACAAAAATATGTCATATGTGTACTTATTGGATAGCAGAGGATGGTTTCATCGGTGTTGTCGAGGCTTTTTAATACATGGCGGCTACCGTTGTTGCAATACATGTTTGAAAAAGTGAGGCCCTAGAGTGCACTGTTCATTTGAATGCCATACACGATTTCATCGGAAGATGGGAGTAATTCCTACACAATGTCCCTTTAAAGACTCACCTCTTCTCCCTGGCTTTTAATCAAGTTTAAGTAGATTTCTGGCAAAATTTTAATTTCATTTTCATTTATTTTATTCTATTTTATAGCACTGTGTTTATGTATTTTAGTATTTATTTTATTTATTGTAATTGCTGCTTTGCATGGGTCACTTTTATTATACGTGATACTATTAATCTGTACAGCACTTTGGTCAACCCCGGTTGTTTTAAATGTGCTCTATAAATAAAGTTTGAGTTGAGTTGAGTTGAGTTGAGTTGAGAGGTACTGTAGGCATCCTTGGCATTTCCATAAAACAAATCTAGTGTCTTATTCTCCCTAGTGGGACAGTCTACACACTGAACAAACCCAGTCAGATTGGAGGAGAGAGCAGTGTTGTTAAAATTCCCCATTATTGCAATGAATGCACTAAGATGCTGGGTCTGAATCCTAGCAACACTTTCATGGATGACATCACACAACTGCCATTGCTGCCCACGGTGGAATGTAAACAATAATGGCGACAATGTGTTAAAACTCCCGTGGCACAAAATACGATCTAAGACCGACTGCCAACAGTTCATTATCCTGACAGCAGATCTTGTCCTTCACCGTGACATGTCCAGGATGACACCATTTATTGTACACAAGCAGGATCAATCCCCCACCTCTGTTTTTGTCGCTTGCCTTCACGTTCCTGTCCGCTCGCACAGTAGAGAAGCCAGATAGGTTCACATAGGAGTCAGGCACATTGTCATTCAGCTCCTCACCAGTGCTAGCAGCTCATCACAATTGTTGGATAGTGAGTTTACATTCCCCATAATGGCCGATGACAGGAAAGGCTTGTATCTCAACTTCCTAGCCTTTAGCTTAGCTCTTGCAGCCTCTGAATGGCTTCCTCAGCTCAGCCGGTATCGGGTGTTTAACTAAGTAAGTGGTTCCTCTCAGAGACAGAAGATCATCTCTTGTGTAACCAACTTTACTCATCACATTCTAAAAATTGACAATCATTAAAAAAGAAAAAAAAAAAACACACTCAAACATGACTTGAAAATGGGAGCTACTCAGACTTACTGCTAGTCAAACATGGGCATCTTTCATTAAAAAAAAAAAAAAAAAAGGCTCATAAAGTAGTGAGGGCAATCCTGAGACACTCGTGCAACTTCTCATTGGTACAGTAGGTGAAGCCCAATGAATTAACGCTCTGTCATGACATAACAGCAACCCAGCCACACTGATCCAGATGCCTAAAGGTTAGTCATCGTAGCCCGCCTACTACTTCTGAGAAGTAGAAGGCCCAAGCCAACCCAGGTGGTATGCAACCTAACTGGGTGGAGCTGTTGCCTAATCCTGCAGGGGTTGAAAGACAAGCAATGAAGAAGAAGCTTTATTGTCACTGCAATAAATACAGTGAAATTTCATTCGGTGCTCTCTTGTAGCAGCTACAATGTCCTTGTCATAAAATATACTGGGGGGGGGGGAGTCATGGTTCTTGCAGCAGTCTCTTCACAGCCATGGGGAAGAAGCTGTGTTTCAGTCTGTTGGTGCGGGCTCTCATGACTCTGAGTCTGCCAGAGGGAAGGCTGGTGAATAGAGAGTGTCCTGGGTGGGCGGGGTCATTCCGAATTTTTGTGGCCCATCGGAGGAGACGGTTGGAATAGATGTCCTCTAGGCGTGGAAGTGGGGAGCTGTTGATCCACTCAGCCATCTTTATGACCCGCTGCAGTTGTTTCTTTACAGATGCAATGGACACCCTCTACAACACATTTTGTGAGTAATCAAGGACTACAGAATATGAAGATGTATCACGCCTAGAGGGAAATCAGGAGCATACAGCTGACAACCCGTTTTACCAGTCCTGTGTCGTTTCATTGAGCCCAGATTGTGAAAAGTGCCTAACACGTCCAAGAGATAGAACTGTATGAATGGTCAGGGCATAGACCACGACGCTGTCGTAAATATGTCCCTGATACTCACTCCACCAAACAAGGCTGCCAATGTTGCCACAACATGTGTGGAAAGCATGCGGACCATAGTGGGAGAGTCCATGCCAGCCTACCTGTAGGCTTGGGAGATGCACTCACAAAGCCATCTTGCAAAATGTTCCTTGGATGGAGCCTTACTGGCCACACCATCACCAAAGCACACAAACCACTGTTCAGTGACTCTGATGGGGGCCGTACTTTCAACATAACATGCCAATGCAGGAAGTGTGCAAAACAGATACAATTTTGCCTACCTGTCCCCTTCATGGGGTGGAAGACAAAAAGCATCTAACTGTATTACTTGACCTGAATGAACTCCTTATGTTCTCGGAACCAAAGGAGGGATTTGGTCTGAGAGAAGCCCCACTGTGGTCACCATGAAGCAGCAAACAACTGGGGTGCACCTATAGGGAGGTTATTTCACACACTGTCTTAGCTGAGGTCAATGTAAGCAGCAAAGCTGTCTTGATGACAATGCTCTTAGAGAGAAGCGCTTGAAGAGA
Source organism: Cephalopholis sonnerati (assembly GCA_019142605.1). Lineage (NCBI taxonomy): Eukaryota > Metazoa > Chordata > Actinopteri > Perciformes > Serranidae > Cephalopholis > Cephalopholis sonnerati. The sequence continues at coordinate 4,768,413 of JAGQAX010000004.1, read as the reverse complement.
TCCTTCACCAGGGCCTAGAGCACCAATGGCAGGTCCCATTACAGGGAGGAGGAACGCATCACTGGGCATTGCCTCCTGACCACTTGCAACAGCTGCATCACGAGAGGGTGGGCAAAGACCAGTCTGTTGCCATACCCCCCATGGCTAGAAGAGATGGCTGCTGCATTACTTTAATAGTGGCATGTGACAGTCCTCTATTCATCAAATATTGCAAAAAGGAAAAAATAGAACCAACTGCACATGACAGGGGAGCTAGCCTCCTTTCCTTGCACAAGCATTGGAACCCCAACCACCTTGCCTTGTAACAGACAGTGGTGAACCCCGCTTTCACTGCATGGATGATCTGCACAACCTGCACAGATAATCCAGCCTTCTTCAGCCTATCCCTTTGAGAAGTCAAACCTGGAGAGGTTGACCCAGAGAGGGCAACATGCCTATTGAACCGCCTCCTGAGACACAGTCAACCCAGAACCAGAGGATGGTCCAGGGCTAGGCTGCCACCATTTGAGGCATTTCTGCATAACATGGTGCAGAGCGGTGACCCGAGGCTACTAGGATGACCAACAACTGCTCCTAACTAATTGTCCCAACCAAGGGAGATGGAGGGGCGGAAAGACTAAGGCCCCCTTTACACCTTGCATTAGCATGCGTTTTTTGCAATCGGATAGCAATCGGATAGTGTATGACCACATATATTTATACCTGGTATTAACATGCGTCTCCGGTGTCCCATCCAGATCCGTTTGCTATCTGATCACGCTCCATCCCGCTGACGTTACATCCTAGTGGCACACTACAACGTCATATCATGTGCAGCACAATAACAACAACAAGATGTTAGCCACCCATGAAGTTGCGTTCTTGTATGGACACTTTTGTCAGACCAAATGGAGAGCAGACACTTCGTCTCACCATGGCTCCGTCCTCGGCGTCTCTTTACCGTTGTGAAGATAGTTTGATGTTGGATATTCAACAGATATTCACATATTCTTTTTGGGTTCAACACTGATTTCCACCTCCATATCATAGGCAGAAAACAATGCGCAACACAGGGTAGGGCTATTAACCCCCCGCCCACACACACACACACACACACACACACACACAAACACTCACAAAAACACACTTTTTTATTTTATAAGAATTTTTTAAACAAACTTCAACAAACCATTTTACATTTGTGTGTGGTGTCTGGGTCCAGTTATGTGAAAGCTATTGGGTAAATAGCCCTACCCTGTGTTGCTCATTGTTTTCTGCCTATGACATGGAGGTGGAAATCAGTGTTGAACCCAAAATGAAAATGTGAATATCTGTGAATATCCAACGTCAAACTATCTTCACCACGGTGTTTTCTTTTTCTCTGCAGTCGCTATCCGGTGAGTGTTGTTGTTATCTTCTTCCTCCTTCGTCCTGTGTCCAGCTGGCGCACCGCGCTTACTTCTTTTCATCCACGGAGTTGTTGCATGTGGATTGGAGACGCATTTGCATTTACACTTGTGTTAGATGTGGTCGCGATGCGTCCCTGACCACCTTCAGAAGTGGTTTGGCTGATCGGATAGCAATGCGTCCTCAATGCGTTTCGAGTGTATTTACACCTGTACTTTCATGTGGTCACGAGCAATCGGATTGCTATCCAATCGCAAAAAACGCATGTTGATGCAAGGTGTAAAGGGGGTCATAGAGTGGCTTTCTTGGCCATGGCTGTGCAAATGTGTCCACCCCCAAGGGGGGATTCTTTTGTGGCACCAGGGAGAACCATAGAGGGCAGAGGGTGTTGCCTTCCATCTTCCTGAACCTAGTCCAAATCTGCCTCACCACCTCAGAGTTAAGCCTCCACTTGTCTGGAATGGCACGGGGTCTTGACGTGAGGTTGGCACCTCTGTTTTCCATACCCGGAATGTGAAGGCCCTTCAGAGACAATAAGTGCTCTGGGGCCCACAACCACAGGTCTGCCATCTTCAACAGGGCAGCGGAGCAAACTCCACCCTTTACTGCATGCAACGAGCACAACCCCCAGATGCTTCACCTGCTGGTGCGTTAAGGGACTGCTCTTCTTCCAGCTGATTGTGAACCCCAACTTTGTTGGATGAAAAATCAACTGGGCGGTGTGGAAAATTGCCAGTTCCTTGGACTCGGTCATGATCATGTGGTCATTGAGATAAAAGAAGACCACACATTGAAGTCCACACATTTGCTGAAAGTGCAAGGTGACAGGGAATAGCTGAACAGCAGTCTGTTTTACTTCTAAGCTATCCCCTGAAGGCAAAATGCAAGAATTTCCTATGTTTCAGAGCCATCTCTACATAAAAGTATGCTTCCTTTAAGTCAACAATGGTGAACCAATCGCCCAGCTGTGCCAGTTCCAATAACTGCTTCATTGTTAACAGATGGAATGTCTTGCAGGGAACACATAGCTTTGTCTTGCAGGCATCTCAGTTAAGGATACAGAGATCGATATGGGTCTGAATTCTTCTGTCTTCTTGGGAACCAGGAAATATGTCAAGTAAAATCCCTTCTGTCTGTTGTGAGTTGGAACGACAGACACAGCCTGTTTCTGTAACAAGTCCTGGATCTGTACTGAGAGGTAATCTATCTCCTCCTAGGAAGACAGAGTAATTTTTGTGATGGCAATGAATGGAGAACGAACACATCAGAACTGTAAAGAACCCAGTGTCAGTGTCTTGTCCATCCATTCTGTTAAAACACAGTTGCAAATGTATTTATTGTGTTATTCCAACTAAAGCCAGACTTTTACTGGACTGAAAATACATGTTTAGGTGTTAGTCCGACTGAAATTGTACTAAATCAAATTTCTCAAAGTCAGACTAACACAACCAGATAATGCGATTGAGAGTCAAGTTACTCATGCATGTATAGAGTATATCAGACCCAAACTGGCCAAAGTATTCTGCACCTGGTCCACAGTTTCCACCCTGGGCTTTGAATAGCATTAAATGCGTAATAGAGGAAAAGCAACATAGTAAAATCTACATTCAGAACTGTGCATTTTTAGATGGACTAAGAGACACAGTTCATGCTATTGTCAGCTATAAGAGTTAAAAGTATAAAAGATACATAGATGGGAGGAGGTGGTCTATGATGTAATAGGTCACCCAGAAAAGGTCCAATACAAACAAGCTGAAAGGGGGCATATCGTTACCTATTGTAGCAAAGTTGGACAGACTTTGGTCAATAGATTGCCTACCCATGCTTGTATACTGAGACAAGAATAGTAGTCCAATTAAATGGCCTAGTCAAACTATAACCGTAGCATCACTTAACTGTTTCTGTAAACGTAATGAGTGTGTCTAGCAAGCTGCAGAAAGAAAAGGCCCTACTGTAGGCTGGGGGTTGAGCGAATAAATGCACTATTTTTATGAGTTCATGGTATTTTTAAGATCACCACTGACCTTTGCAGACAGCACAGACTGATGAAAACTGCATTTGTGGGACTATGGCAGCTAGCCTCACCACCAGCCCCTGTACTCTACCAATCATAGCTAGAGTGCCAGCAGTGACCAACAGGCAAACTTTTTGGAATCCAGATCATGCTCATTAAAGGATGAGACAATCTTTTGAAAGGACATGTGATGTGTCCTTTAAACAGAATAAGTCCCAGAAGTTCTTGCTGAAAGCACACTTCAGCAAAAAACCTGACATAAATGCATATAGCTGGGCCATGTCAGTTGATCCATCCACAGCGATAGACATAACCTCTGTTTTTCTGAGGTTTTCAAAAGCTTTCTTGAGACATTCTTTGCACTCTGCAAAGAGCTGATGTGTTCAAGAGAGGCACATTTTTAATGAATGAAGTGACGCTCTCCTTGACTTCTTTGTCGACAACCACTTCATCAGTGACAGCAAGCATACAAATTTTAATGGATTTCATCTCAGTAAAAGGCCTCCTCTGTCTAGATCGTGTCCAGGCTACACACAGAGGTGCTATCATGATTCTTTTATCCCATGCAAATGCGACCAACGGCTACTTGACTCTGCTGAAAAGATGCTAGCAGTCCCTATACTCCCCATCTCCGTTTCTCTGTGCCGTCAGAAGAACTGGCAGAATGAATAGTGCCTCTTCATTATGCATTCTGTCATCACGGCAATGCCTTCATTGCACATTTTTGTTGTGGCTGGTTAAGTGAATAAATACTTGTCGGTCTATTCGTTCTGGAACTTGTGATTTTCACAATCAACTTTACATCTCTTCAGCTTCAAGAGAGACATTTTCATATTTATTGTTAAAATAGCTAGTGTGAATCTCTCTGTGGCCTGCCAGCTTGACTAATTACAGCACATAGGTGTGTAAAGTAATGTAATATAACCTAAACCAGTAGCTCAGATTTGCATCATTTAAAAAAGGGTGTGTCGAGAGACTTAATTCATGTCTCTCTGTGCAGGAGAAATCTTTGTGTGTTCAGTTCTCAGAACATTTGTGGCTTCTAAGTGAATCTCTGTCATTTGGAGTTTAGTCTCTCTCTTGCATCCTGATATCTGCTTTATTTTACTATTTTATGTCTGCTTTCAGATGTATAGGAGTCATGGATGGGTACGTTCCTGCTGATGAAAACCCAACATTTCCTTTTTTGCTGCTTCATGATAAAGGTTTTTAGATAACAATAGGGAAATTTTATTGTGAAAAATGTATAGAAAATGATACGTGTTTATCACCAAATAGCAGAGCTTTGTTTGCAGCTTCTCTTCAATAAAACCAAGTCTGCAAGTACGGCAGGGAGGAGGAGTCAAAGCAGACACAGCCGCAGTGGGACGTTAGTTAGGTGAGTGTGATGGAAAAATACTTGCAGCAAAATAACTGGGGCTTGTAGTTGTAGATCAGACCGCCGCTTTTAAATGTTATCAACTCAAGACGAGCTGACATCAGTTAAAGACACACCTTTAGATGAGTAGCCCTTTGTAAGAGAGATACAAATCCCTGCTGTTCTGCACCAAGTCAAACCAAGTCAATCCAAGCCAGCACATGTGTATGGAAAAGGCCCACAAGGCAGTGTTTGCAGTGACTGAGGAGTCCCTCAGGTTTTATTTCACTTTAAAGGTCTGGTGTGTAGCATCAACCCGTTCTCATCCCAGTTAGTCAAATATCTGTATCAATATCAATAAACATGTACGTGTCATGCATTGGGCCTTCGTCTCCTTATATTATGATGTTACCAGCAGTGGCGGAGCTAGACTTTTATCCTTGGGGTGGCCAGAGGGTGGCCAAGGCTATTTCAGGGGGTCCACAGATTATGACAATTAATTTGTTGCTTGAACAATCAATTGCAATCAGAGTCTCTAAATGTTGAAATATATTAAAGTAGCTACATATTAAGCACATAGGAGATGATATTTTTGTATGTAATTTGCAGTTTATTAACAATGTACAAAATGTAAAACACAACAATCAATGACAACACCATGACATCATTTTGACATGAATGAAAATGCGTACACACACTCACACAGCTACTCACTCACAGTTACACACACACACACACACACACACACACACACACAGTTACTCACTCACACTCACACAGTTACTCTCACACATGCACACAGCTACTCACTCACACACAGTTACTCACTCACACTCACAGTTACACACTCACACAGTTACTCATTCACAGCTAACACAACAGTACTAGTTGTGTTTCAGGTTGGACATTTGACAGATATTCGAATATTCATTGTGGGTTCAACAGTGTCAAATATCCTACCTGAAACTAACGTCACCATAGCCACAAACAGTGTCCTGTAGTCTACCTCTGTAGCCGCTTACTGACGGAGCAACTCTGTCCATTCAATGTCCAAAGCTTTTATTCAGAACAGAGGAGGAATAAAGTAGTTGTATTCCTGCTTTGAACAGCAGCATGACAAGAAATGGCAGCAAACAGCAGCAGAGGCTAACATTAGTTGCTAATCTCCTCTCTCAGCAGGTGAAGCTGAGTCTCCGTACAGACACAGACATACAGGTGGAGAGTTGTTACAACTTCACTCCTTTAACTATTTAATCTGCATGAAATAAAATACGGTCTTTTACTCACCGATATAACTTTAGTGTCATTAGGAGTCCATGCTTCGGACGACGTGTTCAGGTTCAAATCTGGCTCAAGGCAAAGATTTTTCTTCTTCTCCTGGTAAGGTGGATTACAGCTCTTTGCGCCAACTACTGTACAGGAAGGACCTAGCAGTCAATAGGTGTCACCGATTTCAAAATGCAACTGGCTCCTTTCGACCAGACGTGTGGTGCCGTGAGATGTCAATCATCTGGGGTGGCAACTGCGGTGTCCAATCAGATTTCAGGGGGGTCCAGTGCCACCCGGCCTCCCCTCTAGCTCCGCCCCTGGTTACCAGCAGCATTTCAAACTGACACAATCCAGCGGTGTATCATACTGCCGGGAAATGTGAGGTCCCACTGTATTGTGAACTAACGCCGGCGTATCATACTGCTGCAAATGCTAGCTTTTGGTGTCAGTGCCTGAAGCCAAAAGCTCTGACAAAACGGTGGTATTTGACAAGTTTGGAATTAGAATGGGCTGGTAGGTTTTGTGCAAGTATGGGCCACAGTGGGTGTGGCCTAAAGTACATCAGTATCAGTGGTGTAGTGGTCCCTTGAGAAGTGGGTATACTCTAAATTTTCACCTTTTTTTTAAAGTAGTAAAGAAAAAAGGACGGTTTTAGAACCAGTGACATATAAGACTACTCTGTTTACCCAAAAATCTGTCATTTCTACTTGCTCACTATTATAAAATTATTGTGACTTAATTAGGAGCAGTTTGTAGTTACTACTGGTCACACAAGCAGAATGGATGAATGTAAAATGTATTTATCATGAGGCAAACATGGTGTTTCGGTTATTTTATTTAACATTTATTTAAATAAAATACTTATAATTAAGACCTTTACAATAACAAACAAGCTTCATAGACATTGAGATAATCAGTTTCATCGAACATTAGCGGAGCTGCAGCCGTCCGGCATCAAGTGGAATCCAGCTCGGTCCTTTCAGCGGCCATGAACGCCCGAGCCGGCTGTCCGGTCACGGCTGGCGGCTCTGTCCGGTCATGATCGGTGTACGGAGTGGTTCTCCTGGATGCAGAGAGACTGCAGCTCCGCTTTGGCTGCGGGGGAGAAGCTGCGGTTCGGCTGCTACGGCTACTCTCACGGCATCTAGCTAGCTTCAGGCTAACGTTACTAGGGTAACGTTAGCCTGCCTATCATAACGTTAGCCGACTCGCACAGTTTAACTATTGGCGACAAAATCTCTTCTCCTCTAAATGTGCAGTCCTATTGCCAGTAGTTCAGAACCATGATTCATTTGTAAACCACCTTAAAACTTACCTCAGAGTTATATCTTCCATCAACTCACCGCCGCTTGTTCTGTTGTTTGGTCTGCTCTGCTGCCGTTCACAGTCAAGTGGCACACACAGACACCTGGGGCCAGATCCACAAAGAATGGATTGCTCCTGCTAATAGCGCCATTATTTGCGCAGAATAAGCTCACGCAATCTGCCCTGTTTTAGCACCTTATCCTCAAAAGAATTTGCTCTAATCATATGCCGGCGCTAACACGCCCATAAAGTTTGCGCTGAGCGCAAGTGATACTCTCCTCCGATAAATCCTTCCTTGTGTGCACCTGCCATTGCGGTGCTTTCGCCTGGCTACAATCACTGCTGCTATGCATAGCTGTCAAGTCTCCCGTTTTGGCCGGGAAACTACCGTATTTTACCCCTCTTTCCCGCCGTCCTCTCGTATTAGTATTCTCCCGTAAATCCCCCGTATTATAATACAAAAACAAACTTTGCTCTGCCTCTCCAAACTGAACTGTCACTAGCCTCGCGAGAACTGCCACCTGCAGTAGCCTGGGTGGCAGTTCTCGCGAGGTTAGTGCCGACAACGGGAACAAACCTGGAGCAACAAAAGAGAGAGATGGATGGATGTGACGAAGGAGAAGGCATTCCTGCCAAAAAAACAAATAAGTCCCAAATATCTTGAAAAAAGGGACAGCGAATTTACTTTCCTACAGAGGAGCAGGATGGGGCACACTATGAACTGAAAATATGTTTAAGCTACAAGCCCCGAGAAGCCGTGAGTAACAGTGACTTTACAACGGCTGAGGAGCGTTCAGTGCCCCTCCGCCGTTGTAAAATCACTGCAACTTGCGGCTTCTCGGGGCTTATTGCTTTTATTAAACGGTTACCCTACATACAGCCCATAAAATAAACACACACGAAAAAAATCAACAATTTATTGGTAATAACGCAACAATAAAACTGAGAACTATTCATTCTTCCACCAAGCAAGATCGAGTGGACAGAATGGTTGCCAAGCAACACAGACGCTGCGGTCTACCAGTGGGTTACACTGATTTTACAACGACATGGAACCCGGCTCAGCCAATCACATTTAAGGATGGGAAGCTCCCGTTTTATAAACCATAAATAAATGTGCTTCATCTACCCTTTGTGTTTTCATTTAGGCTGTATTATAACGTAGGAATGTTCACAGCATTTCAGTGTCAACAAAGGTAGGCCTATCAGATTCTGATCACCTAATTGTAGTTAGTAAGCGGTTGACAAGTTGTTTCTAGATATCTTGTACACCTGTCTTAAAATGTCAGGGATACTGGAGCTTGGTTGGAGTGATGGGACGGCTCGCAGCCAGCAAATTTCCCTTATTTTCTAATCCACAACTTCACAGTTATGCTGCCATGATTACCGGAGAGTCCTGGCATGACGGCCCTTATATAGGCTATGCTCCACAATTACCACCAAGTGAGTGCGATTTGCAATCATTTTGCGTGAGAGAGAGAGTGAGAGAGGGAGAAAGAGAAATTGCGCGGATTTAATACACGGGTCTCACTGGCGTTAAATAGCACCGCTTTACTGCCCGTGGCAATTAGCGCTGGTCTTTGTGGATTAGGTGGTATTTGCAACGAGGCTTATTTGCATAGGAAGGGGGCAATTTTGTGCTGAATTTATGAATATTCCCTAATTTATATGCATGCAAATTGGACCGGTGCAGCTAGGAGTGGCAGTGCAGTTTGTGTTCAGTTTGCGTGCATTTCACCCTTTGCGTGTGCTTTGTGGAATGCACGCTATTTTTTTCTCTCATTTGCACAGGTTTAGCAGTCGTAAAAGCAGTGCAATCCTTTTGAGGATCTGGCCCCTGAGGTGTTAGCGATATTTTAATCGGCATGACCACCCCTATTCTGCCTCTGATTGGCTCATCAGTCACCATGCCTAAAGTTAACAAATTTAATCAGTGAAGGCAGTGAGTACCAGCCAATTAGAGGCAGAGGAGGGTGGGTCATGGCTTCACCATCCTTTAGGGAAAAAATGGCAATCTGGCAGTTAGATATTACTGAATGGTGTGCATCGGGGGGGGGTTTAGAAGTGGGTATACGCTGTATACCAGCGTATACCCTCGACTACACCACTGATCAGTATCAACATTGGTAAAATATGAAGTTAAAAACTTAACATCAAAGTTAATTATATTTATTCATTAAGTAAATTTTCTGTCATTAGGAAAAAGAAACACAATGACTCTTTTGTATAACAGTGTGTAAATAATGAAGCACATTGTCCTGGCTGTGCTACATGAACCATTACACACAGGTTTTAAATGTTCCTGTCATTTAAAAATCTTTTCAGAAGCTAAAACTGTCATGAAGCTGTAGGAGCTTACAAACATATTTTACACAACATACTTTTATCCCAAATTCACAGTGGCAGCTACGCTCTCCATCATCTGGTTCAAAACAGGACAAATAACATCAACAGTCTGTTGACAGCCTAGTCAGTGTTATAGTGACAACACCATAAAACTGTGACAAATTTTAAAAAAATGACCAGGGCATTTTTTTGTTAAATAATGGCAAGAATCATAACCTATATAAGTGATCAGAATCAGATCAGATGAAGAAAAAAAAGACTATTGATCTATTAATTCATTTTGACTAATTGATGATTGAATGAAAGGGTTGTTTTATTTGAATGAGTGTTCTTTCTTCTGGTGACAGCAGCTGCTTGTTGCGTGTATCTATGTTATTAATTATTCATGATACTTTGGCAACACTCCCAAATACACAATATGATCAGTGCAGCATTTTTCAATATAGTCAGGTCTTCACAAATAAGAGTATGCATGCACATCCAAACCAATGAGGGCAGGTGCTGGACCAAAACTAAGCAGATATAACCGCTCCTCATCAGACTAAAGTAGTCTGATGAAGAGTCTGAAACATATCCTCCTTGGTGTAATAAATAAGTGGACACTGGAGCCCTGCAGTGTGCGACAGATATTTAACACCCAGTCAGGTCTCCTCAGCATTTATTCCTTCAAGGCTCTGCTCAAGTCTCACAGCAAATACACAGCTCTCATTTTAGCTGATTTGTATTACTATGACAGTTCATTTTCAGAGCAAACAGGACAGCATTCTTGATTTGGGACAATTACTCATAATTTGTGACTGTCTTGAAATTTTTAGCACACCTTTTCACCTTATCCAGCAATGACGGTACAGATTGTAACTTTAACTTCCCCTATGTGCTGAGCATGTAGGAGAACTATGGTCGCCAATATATAAACGCAAATGGCTCTATCCAGAGCCAGTGTTTGATTTGTTAGTTCTGAGCTGGACTCCGTGAAATAGGTAAGGTAACAAAACGTGTATTCAAGTTTCAGCAGTGTATTCAATAAGCAGGTTTAGTTAAAACTCTGAGTTAGTTAACTCTGCAATGATGGAACTCTAGGTTTTTATTTCCAGAAAGAAAACGTACACTCCAGGGGGCTCACTTATAAAACATTGCGTAGGATCCATACTAAAAGTGTACGTGCACCCAAAAGCTGAAAATGGCATGCGCCAAAAACATAATCTGATTTATAAAACCGTGCGCACGCACACCTGCAAGCACTTTTCCCTTTATAAATCACAGTCCACCTGGAAGGTTGCGCAGGTGGATTCACCTCATATCCTGCCCTCTACCCACCCACATTCTACCATGAATGGTCAATGCAAAGTACCTCTTGAATATTTTTGCATATAAATAAGCCCGCTGATCAACGGCATTTTACGCTCAATCATGGCAGAGAAGATAAGGAAAAGGAATTTCACGGACAGTGAAATAGAGGTGCTTGTGGGGGAGGTGGAGGCCAGGAAAATTATATTATTTGGTGGTTACAATAGTGGCATCACTAATTAAAGAAAAACAAGTGAATGGCAGCACTTCGCCACCTCTGTAAATAGTGTAAGTGGCACAGAGAGATCTGTGGCAGAGGTGAAGAAGAAGTGGAAGAAGTGGTCTGATCTAAAGATGGAGGCCAAGAGGAGAGTGGCATGGCACCGTCAAAGCACTTCGACAGTATTTGTATGTGGGGCCCATGTGGGAAGTAGATGGGTTGAAAAATGGGCCCCATATGGGATTGTCCATGGGTTCCATATCGGCCCCATGCCAGTTGCCCACATTAATGGCTTTACCCAAGTGGGCCCCACATGGTTATGCTAGGGCTGCCTGGGTACCAAGTGGATATGGGCCCAAAATGGGCATCTTATCTTGGGTAAATCCACACATGCAGAAAATGGATGGGGCCAATATGGAACCCATGGACAATCCCATATGGGGCCCATTTTTCAACCCATCTACTTTCCACATGGACCCCACATACTAATGCTGGCTGGGGCGTGTCTGCTACAGGTGGGAGCCAGGGCACACCCGAGCCCACACTGCTGGACACCAAAATAGCCTCCATCCTTGGGATGGCCAGTGTGTGTGGCATAGTGTCGGAGAGAGAAGGAGACACAGATTTGGCGGAGACCACAGAGGAGACCGGTAAAGTACAGTTTTATCCGTTTATTAAATTTATTAATTAAATATTTCAACAGAGACAAAAGGCACAGTGGACTTATGTGTTGTGTCCTCAGTCACTCTAGAGTTGGAAGCGGTGGGTGACGAGGAGGTTCCCGGCACAGCGTGTCCTGGCACCGCGGCTGTAGGCCAGGTTGTCCCCATGTCCCCAGCACTGGTGCGCACAGCACCAGTGCATCCCGAGTGCATGGCGTACCTGGAAGTGGCCGGGTCCTGACCGACACTGTCCTCCAAACGCAGAGGGACACCATTAGTGCAATCAGTAACATGTCAATCAATCAATCAATCAATCAATCAATCAATCAATTTTTATTTATAAAGCCCAATATCACAAATCACAATTTGCCTCAGAGGGCTTTACAGCATACAACAGGAGAAATATGATCTTGTTTCTTAGTTCCTGTCAGTACATGTGTTGCAGCATTCTGGATCAACTGGACAGTTTTTAGATTTGTTAGAACAACCTGATAAAAAGGGATTGCAGTAATCAAGCCTAGAGTAAACAAATGCGTGGACCAATTTTTCTGCATCTTTTTGAGACAGGATAGGCCTAATCAGGGACGGTTTTTGCCATGGGCAATGTGGGCAACCTGCTGAGAGTCATGTATACAGGTTGTGTGTGTCTCTGTCAGAAGAAGAGGCAAGAGGGAGGGGTGGGCCGGCGGGGGATCGCAACTGCAGAGCCTGTGTGTGAGTGAGCCTCAGAGGAAGAGCAAGGGGAACGGGGGGAGGGGGCGAGGGATAGACTGACTTCTGGATGATGGATCTCCGTTTATATTATACCTTCATGATGATCCCAGGCCACACAACACAAACTGCTTCCAAATAAATTGTATTTCATTCATAAAATTAATATGGACCCACAAAGAAAAGGTATTTTCTTAAGAGTATTAAAAAAAAACACGAATCGGTGTGTGCATCTACGTGAATTGGTTTACATCACGTCAGTCTTGACTCTGGGTGTTTGACGGACGGTGGAAAAAAGGTGTTGTCGAGTCAAGTTAATCATGGATAAAAGACCAAAGAAGCCATCAGGTGCCCAGTTTAGAAAAAGAAGAAGAGGAAGAGGTGAAACGGGCAAAAGATAAAGGTATGCAGGTCTCTATGAGTGACGTTAATTGTGCATGTAATGAAACAGTAGCCTATAGGCTATTTATAAGCCTCTTGCTAATAAATAGCCTATAGGTTGTCTTCTGTGGCTAAGTAAGTAGCAACATATGTTGCTACTTACTTAGCCACAAAAGACGACTGTATTTGGTTTTTAGTTTTGCTGAACTACTATTAGAATTTGAGGCATCATGTCATGCAATTAATTTTAACCATAGACTAGTTTGTGTTTGCAACACAACAAGTGCAACTTCACACAGGCCTGTTAGTCTAGGGATTTGGTAAACAATACGTCCTAACTGTGGAATTTTTAATGCTATACATGGGTCAATGCTAACTTAAATAACTTGTAATATACATTGACATGGCATTTTGTAAGCTATATGTGATATAGCTTTTTGAATAATTTGTAGTGTATTATGCTTAGTTAATAGGATGTTAACAAATGTTAACAAATTGTGCATTATGGTTTATTTTAATTGGGTAATTGCTACATGTTAAGTGTGATCTAACTTACATATTGTATCTTAATTGTAAATTCAGGGTCACTTCTGAAATATTTTGGCACACCCACTGGTCAAAATGAGGAGCCATCGCCCAGGGCGTAAAACTAGCCAGGACCACCTCTGGGCCTAATTTTTGCAATATTACGCAGATGTATTACACAATCCATGAAGTTTGTTTTATATGGGCAAGACAAAGACAAATCTCCAAGGTTTCTCATGATTGTGAAAACAGCGGTGTGATTTGATCACGATAATATTGATTTGGCAATTAAAGGTGAGTTTTTTTTGTTTGTTTGTTTGTTTGTTTATTGTCTGACAGTAGTGTTTATTGAGTCTGCTGTGGTGGTTGTATCTTTAAATGATCAGCATTAATGGCACCACAGAGAGTGTAGCTTTTGAATGATAAGTGGTATGACTAAACCACTTAAAAAACAATAAAAACAGCTGTTGTTTTACATATCATAATCATCAAAAGTCACCTTCCAACCACAGGTTGGCTGTTGGATTTCTAACAGCTTCACTTATTGACACTTTTCTCTGCTCTGACACAAACTTTGTTTTTTAAGATAAACACATACATTAATATCTCTATGTCCACTGGATTAAAATTGAGGTTTTGCTTTTTACTGACCTGTTGGCACAGTGGATTGTTCACCACACTCAATCTCAACTGAACATACTCAGAGTTGACTTAACTGACTGAACTTGATCAGCTCTTCTAGTTTTCAGTCTCATGGTTCATCAACTCAGAGTTTAACATCAGACGCTGAAATAGGTGATTATACACTAATGAAAACATATTAATAGATAATACATTCAATTTTTGACAAGATATCCCCTTAAAGTACAAATTTACTTTCAGACTTTTTTCTTTCATTTTAGGCACTAAATAATTTTTGGATTTAAATTTTTGTATTGTTCTGATGGGAGTCTGCATGGTAATGCATACAACTGAAGTATGCTTTCCTGACAAGCTAGCACTGGGATTAACCTGTCAGAGGTTGCATCAAGGAGAACTGAAGCAATAATAGCTCTTAGAGGCACCGTGTTCCTGGGTACACTCATTGCTTTCTATAGGCTCTCATGGTGGCCCCAGATCATAGTAATGCAGCACCTCTGAAGTTTCAACCACAGGCCAGAAGCTTTGGGTATACTGTATATTATAATTATGTTTTATCTATTATAATTATCTTCAGTAACACTTTAAAACGTTCTTCATATATACATTTATTTTCAAACTAGCAATACCTCTTTTAACATTAGTTGAGTTCAAGTTTGGGGGAAGATCGGGTAGTACTTTTTATTCAGCTAATGATATACTTCAAGTAGAATTACCGCTTTGCAGGTTTATGCCTCCACAACCCATCAAGTTTCTCTTACATTTTACATCTAACATGGATGTTTCACACACATCTTCCCCCCGGCAGAACAGAAGAAGAAGATCTATACACATGCACAGTATCAAGATGGACACCCAAGATTAGTGTTACCAATTCAGTATCTGATTTGTAGAAAAAAACTGGCTGAAGCCAAAAAGGCAGTCTGAGGCACTCTGAATATAGTGAAAATTAAAATCCTTTATTCAACAGGGATGGACCGACGCGTTTCGACTTACATAGTCTTTTACCCTGAAGAAGACAATGTAAGTCGAAACGCGTTGTCCATGATGTAGACAGACTTCAGTGAAGGGGACCAGAATACCAGGTCTGGCCTAAGGGTGGTGGACGCTATCTCGGGTGGAAAGATTAGTTGCTGGCCAATAGCCACTAGCATCTACCAGTCACAGGCCATGGCCAGCTGTCCAGTTTCTGGTTTGGTAGGAGGATGTGTGAGCTTTTCCTGTCCCTCTTGGATAAAAGCTAGTGCCTTGATGGGATTGGTTATTCTCAGGGGCAAGGAGTTGGTCGCACTCCTCTTGCTTTCAAGAGCCTTGTGTGAGGCTGGTCTTACAACCGGTCATGATGTGTTTGAGGGACGCTGGAGTTGGGCAGAGGGCGCACGTTGGGTCCTCGCCATACCACTGGTGAAGATTTTTTGGAGATGGAAGCACATCATAGGTAGCTCTGATGATGAAGCTGATGTTACTTGCCTCCATTTCCCAGAGCTCCCTCCAGCTGAGCTTTCTCCTCTCCAGGCCTTCCCACCCCATCCATTGCCCCTGCTTAGCAAGAGAGACAGCCTTCGCACTTCTCGCAGTCTCCTCCTGATGGCGCATCTCCACGACCACCACTTTCCTCCGCTCTCATGTTGAGGCCGTACGCTAAGTTGATTTGCTTGCTGTAAGGCCAAAGCCTCCTCTTCCCAGCTGGTCATGTCCCACAATGTTGTTGTGCCTCAGGGCTGCCATAGCATGCTGCACTGCGTCAGATGGTGTCCATTTCTGTCCTGTTACCAGGGGCGGTGCAACATTGCTGATGGTCTGGTCTCTGGACTGCCTCAATGTCATCTGGAGTCTTACTTTAGAGCACTTGTACTCTCGTGAGAGGCAGTTCAAGAGCCCCTTTGCCATAGAGGCCGATGTTAGTAAGACATCATGGGACACCGAGCCACTTCTTCACAAACGAAGTCATGATTCGCTCCATCTTCTCCACAGTTGTTACTGGGACCTCATAGATGGTGAGTGGCCAGATTACCCACGGGAGAAGTCCAAATTGGAGGCACCATAGCTTGAGCTTCCCAGGCAGTACGGTCTTGTTGATGGTTTCCAGACCATTAATGATATCCTGCCTTAATTGCTGCACTTGGTCTTTGTCCCTGAGGCTAGCATTGTACCATCTACCCAGGCTTTTGACAGGTTGCTCAGACACACATTCAGTAAGAACAAAAAGGTCCATAGTAATGCTAATGATGTGTGGAGGCTACCTCCACAAGACCACTTTATTTCACGTGCGCTCCCTTTGAGTTAGTAAGGTGCGGGAAAGTTTATCAACTTTGTGAAAGCTGCCTGTGACAAATTCATTATTAATATTAAGAATTTACAAATATGGTAAACATGACGTCATTGGGAGGGAAATCCCTCGGGCACACCCTTACAAGCTACGGGCTTCAAATGAAGCGGAGAAATGAGAGGATGCATACTTTGTATTCCAGCAGGATCAAAAATAGTGATTTGAATGAGTTTAAATCTGAATATTTATGTTTGTAGGGTCTTTAACGGGAGTATTTATGTTCACGTTGTTCACAAAAGGCTACAAATAAAAAAAAAAACATGAGAAAATTACAACACTGAGAACTGCACAACCTGTATCAATATACATATCATATATATGAAGAACTGTAAAATGTCACTATTGTGAGGTAGTTCAGACATCGACAGTGACGATGTGTTGTTGAATGTTTGCAATAAAAGTTGGGGCTGGGAATCCCATACAGATGATCGCTGCCCATTCAGAGGGAACGAAAAGGTCCATCGTAATACTAATGATATGTTTGAGCCGGGGAGTCATTTTCATACTATGTAAAACAGCTGAATGGGCCACACTCTACATGAACGCCATAGGAGACTGTTTAGAAATGGCCATTGTTTACACAGGACATTTTGTTCAGTTTATCTTTGAGTGATCGATGACTTTATTGTGAACAGAACGGAATGAATCTGTCTCAGCTTGATATCATGACTTTGCAAGCACCAAATGACTTGCTCTAACGAACTCCTTTAGATTATAATATAAAGAATTATGAAATATCACTTCCATGAATCTGTTTAGACAGACAGCAGCAGATCGCTGAGGTGAAGCCGTGCTGTGTGCCGTGTGCAGAGGGCTGTACAGTCTGAACGTCAAAATAATAATTAAAAAGAGAAAAGATCTATGTAATCATTTCCAATATTCACAGGCTGTTTTTATCTAACGAAAGATTCTGTTTCAGTCCATATTTGTTGACATGTAATCTTTGAAAAGCATATTTTCGCTGAGGTAAAAAAAAAAAAATCCTCGTACATTGTGTACACAGAGTGGGGTGGTCTAACAGCAATCTAACAGCACTAGCACAGATAAATATATATATATATATATATATATATGTATATGTATATATTACTATGACATTATTATCATTACCACTGCAGATAAACTCAGCCTCTTAGACTAATGATTCAAATGCAGTTTTGTTCTCACTGTACTATCGCTCGGTTCCCAGCCATATCACTTTAATTTTCGCGCAACTCTTTAGAATAACAAAACGCTGAAGCATATTTTTTATGACCTGTGATATGGTAGCCTGATAATCATTAAATATGCTCTGTGTGGGAAGTAAACTGCTTCAGCTTCCACACTCACTGCCCCTCCTCAAGGACCTGTCACGGATCGGTCACGGATCGGTCACGGCTCCACCACGGACCAGATGGAAATTTCAAGTGGCTGCATCTGTACGGATGGACATACACATGGACATAAAGATGGACAACCCCAAAACATAATGCTTCCGGCCATGGCCATCTCTGGCATGGAGGCATAAAATGATCATATAGGCCAACTGTACCTTTTACATACATTGTAAGGATACAGACAATAAGGAAAAGAGAATAGGCAAAATACATTGTTGCAAACTACATATTTCCCCGAGCCTATTAGTTTTGGAGTGCAGATTAACTACTGGGTACATTTGTATTTACTTTGGAACAGACAGAGGTCCAGGTAAGAGCACTATAAGAAACATCCCCCCTCTCATTTTCCTGCTAATCTCTCTCTCTCTCTCTGCTCACAAACAAAAAAAGTCAAGAACAATTGAAATACATAATTAAAAATACATTTTAAGTCAAATGCCAGTAGATACAGGCACTCCTGTACAGATACAAGTGAATTTCAGGCGTCAGAGATGTAAGCTGCTCCAGCAAAAACAGAGCAAGCACGTCAAGATACTGAAGCAGGGAAAAGTAGCCATGAGTGAGATGCGCACACACACACACACACACACACACACACACACACACATATAAACACACACTGGTTAAAAAAAAAAAAAAGCAGAGTATTGCAATGAAACTGGGGCATTGACTGTAAGTATTAGTACATATGTTGACCTCGAAAGTAATATTTTGACTATCTACTTCAACAAACCTTAGTTCAATGCAAGGGCGAGGCTAGCCCTTTTTTAGGGGCGCTTCAGCACCCCTAAATTGAAATTCAGCACCCCAAAAACCTGGAGTAAGAAATGTTGTTATTCTAAAAATTTAGTTCAC
This sequence comes from Cephalopholis sonnerati, assembly GCA_019142605.1. Classification (NCBI taxonomy): domain Eukaryota; kingdom Metazoa; phylum Chordata; class Actinopteri; order Perciformes; family Serranidae; genus Cephalopholis; species Cephalopholis sonnerati. The sequence continues at coordinate 4,749,751 of JAGQAX010000004.1, read as the reverse complement.
ATTTGACAGGTTTAGATAATGTCCAAAACTTAATCCATAGTTTGTGGTTTAAATCTATATTTTAAGAATGAAAATGAAAACACCCCCGCCTAATGGTATCATCCTCTTCTCACTAACGTTACTTCTCTTCAAAGTTACCTGCAGTTACCGCTCTGCAGGACCACAGCCCGTCGTCCAGCACGATACAGACACACTCTGAGAATCCGCTTAGTTGTTGTTGTGAATGAAGTAAGTTGTTCCAAAGCTGTCTCACTCTTGTTTCCTTTTAGAGTTGCTCAGATTCGGATACCAAATCGGCAAGTAACGTTACTAGAGTTCAGGCACCGTTTACCAGTTAGCGTTAGCTCAGTTAGCACCGTTAGCTGCATTAGCTCTGTTGGTGCTGTTAGCACGGCTACAGTCGAACTGCAGCGATCCCAAACAAAAAGAGCCGCTACAAATAACCAAATAACTAGCCTACCCGTGTACTGCGTATGTGTGTCACGGTTTTTAAAGTTTAGCATTACTTTACTAATTTTAAGAATCGGGAGTCATGTAACAGTTAAAATGCTACAGGCGTCTTTTTCCGGTCAGTCGTCATGGAGACATGAAGCTTTGCCAGTGCTGCGGCGTTTGGACCAGAGTGAAAACAAACGTGTGTACGAGCTGAAAAACGAAATGACATATCACTGTATACCACCAGTCTGTGTGAAAACATTAAGTGTGGCTGCTGCACACAGGCAGTTTTTATTTATTCCTAGATTTATTTTAGTTCTCAGTTGTGTGTGTCTGACTATCAAACTAGACAAAAAAAAATAAAGTTAATACATGTTTTTCTTTTGCTGTATTTATTCATTTTTAATTTAAATCAAGGGTTTAACCTGAACAGGCCTTACAACAATAATAATCACAACACACACACACACACACACACACACACACATATACACACGGCTATTTATAACACACTGGTATGTGATGGGCATGGTATGAGATGTGTGAAAGATAACGCCTTGCATTTGTCTCTCTCTCTCTCTCAGTGTATGTATGTGTGTGTGTGTGTGTGCCTACCAGTGACCAATGGACATAAGACATTTCTTTAAAAGAAAAAAGACAGATCCAGGTAAGAGACTAGGGACAGTCCATAATGACTTAAACAAATAGGCCTAATAAACCATGTTTCTTATAGTCCCCTGCTTTTATTTCTTATTATTTCTTATTTCAAACCCACAATGGAGAATATACAGCTTCTCTTGTGGAAGGATTTGTGATTTTTAAAAAAAAGTGTTTGTAAGCCTAATAATAATGATAATAATAATAATAAAGATATTTAAAATGGCACGCTTGTGTCCATTTTGATCATAACCTGAAAATGGTCTCCATAACATTTTTGTGACATGACCAGCTGTGGAAGTAATTAAGTACAAATACTCAAATTACTGTAATTAAGTAGTTTTTTGGGGTACTTGTACTTTTAGACTCATTGGGACACTCATTGGGTGCTCAGCACCCCTAAAGCTCTAACCCTAGAATCGCCCCTGGTTCAATGTGTAGCTCAATCCAGAGCTTTCAAATGCATCTTTTGGTCTACCTCAGCAAATAAGCAATCACGAAGACTAAAGTCCCTTTACCACTGCACAAAAAACCCACTAACACCCACTAATATCTCACTTTTGTATGTAATGGGAATGGTTACAATCAACATTCATACCCAGGTCAAATGACTCTGAAGTAGTCATGGGTATTTATCGACATAAGCTCTGATCAGCAGTAACAGAAATACAACACCAGGGGTGTGTGCTAATTTTAGTCTCTTTATTGGATGCAATAAGGGCTGCCACAAAATACCTTCCATCTCGAAGCACGGTATACTTGTATGCTATTTTCACAACAGCAGAAGAAAAAGAAAAGAAAAAACTTTCCTTGTAGTTTATATTATTGTTTTAAATCGTGCCATGCCACATTTGAACTAAGGCAGTGAACATGGTCACCAGAAAAAAATGTTTGCATTGTTTCTGCAAACCACAGATATGTTACATTTGTACATTTCATACGGATCATATCAACATTTCTTAAGTGATGTAATATATGTGCTGACTTTGTCATCCAGAGGTGAAGAGAATGGTGGATGGTGTAACACCTGGGTGAGACATCTGACAAGCTGCAGACCATCGAGAGCAACAAACATAAACAAAACCAGTTTTGTGGTATCTCCTGGCAGCATTTGAGCCAAATATGGATGTTTTTCATCAAACTGTTCCTGCTTTTGACCCACTTTTACACAGCTCCTGTGTCCGGGCAATGGGAAAGGTGTCTATTTTTAAATGGGTGTTCCCACATTTAAAAACTCGCTTCCACTCGCTAATTTTGGTGGAAAAGTGGTATAAGTGGTCCTCCATAACCAAGGAATAAACTCCATCTGCTGATGGAGACAGTGAGATGTTAGACCTTGAGTTTCAGTAAAAGGCTGGCCACATTTTTCGTTATTACTAAGAAATCCCATGCCAGATGAAAGTAGACTTTATTGTTAGTGTCCTAGGATGAGTGAATGACTGGATACATTTATGGATGAGTGGGAAAGCTGGCTGACTGATTCACAAGCCCACTGATTGGCTGAATGCTTGAATGGATGACTGGTTAAATAAATTGGCCAGATGACTGAATGCATGCACTGACCAAATTGCAAAGCAGAGCACTGCACAGCATGAAAATAGGCCTTCCTCCTGGGGCAAGGTAATACATTTTTTCATTTTGAATTCCCAGTTTCTATTCAGCTTAGTATGAAGTTATTACCAGCTGAAATGTATCTAAGCTGTTGACAGGGCAGCATACTAACACTGCAGAGATGTATCAGGTTAAATGACTTGATTCCCTCCTGACTGACAGGCTTGGCTGAGTTTTTAGACTGACCTTATTTCTGTCTGACTGAAGCAGCAGCTGGCTGCCTGATTGACTGTCTGAAAGATTGACTAGGGGGACTCATTGATTGACATTTGACTACTTAGCTTAACTGATGGATGTATAAATAAACACAACAGCAGATAAGTATTACTTTTATAGGAGAAAAAAAACTTTTCTTGTAGTTTAAATAATTGTTTTGAATAGTGCCATGCCACATTTCAACTCAGACTGTGAACATGGTCAGCCCAGTCACTGGAAGAAAATGTAAACATTGTATGTTTCTGCAAACCACAGATATGTTACATTTGTATGTTTCATATGTATCATATCAATATTTCTAAAGTGGAGAGATGGAGGGGATGCTGTATGGTATGATATCTAGGTAAGATGCCTGCCAAGCTGCAGACCACTGCTTGAGACCAACAAACAAAAACTAGACTGTTTTGTTTTTTGTTTTTTTTGCAATGGTTTCCAGTGGCATTTGAGTGGAACGTGGGTGTGTTTCACCAACCTGTCCCTGCTTGTCCAGCTGCTTTTGTGTCAGTTCTAGAGTGGGTTATTTACTGATGTATTTTATGTGAAAGGACAAAATATGACAGTCTCTTAAGCTTGTGTTAACCACTGATCTTTCTTCAAGCATCTAACCAAAAACCTTCAAAAAAACCCACTGAATTCCACACAAGGGAACCAGGAGTACAAAAATGGCAACTCATTTCCAGGTTTTAGGACTCATTCATGGGGCACTCGATAATGTACAAATATAATGTATCCATGGTTTGCAGTATCGTGCAATGCCAACATGATTTCTAGCAATTGAGTAAACATTAAACATTATGCCTGCTTTGCATTAGCATATTAGCATGCTTTTGTAAGCATTTCACTCAAATCATGGCTGTGGCTGGTTATGGCTGGGCCACACTCCCTGCGTGAGCAGGGCATGATGGCTACTTGGCTAAGCTCCGGCTTGCAAGTGTGTGGTATTTACACAGACAGTATTGCTGCTGCAGAGCTGCCTGCTGCAATAACAACTCTATTTCCACGATCAAAAGCTGACACTTCACTAATTTATGCAGCCGTGCAAGCCACTGCCTTTTCAACAATAATGTCCAGTATAAATTTTACAATAAAAGGCCTTTTGTTTACAAATGAAGGGAGTCTGTCCAAACAAACCCCCTCAGATTGCTTTTATTCTGAAAAGGAAACAGGATGTGTTGAGTTAAAGATTAATATTTATATTTTTTATGTCTGTGAGTGATCTAGACATTAAAACTTTAGTGAAGTGTGGCATGATGTCAACATGATTATTGAAAGAACATTTTTAATGTCTTTTTTTGCTGAAACCATGTGCCACATGTGGGAAAAATAGGTGCATGACAGGGTACCATTTTCTAATCAACAATGAAAATAAATAACAGTGGCATATTTTTGTGCATTTACTGTAAATAAGGTGGTGGAGTGCATAAAAAGCATCAAAATACAGCTTGTTTATCAAAAAAAAAAAAGTCCCAGGGGAGGACCTGACCTGTGCAGGGCTGCTGCAACTGGCCCCTGGCTTTCTGTCATTTTTGCAAAAATGGTTCCCAGACAAAGCAAGTTGAGTATCCCTGCTCTAGATGTTAAGCTGTGCCGCTCCTGAGTAGTGCTGCTTATGTTGGTAGTATGGCTGGTCTAACCTCTTAACACTGGCAGACATCAAAGACAGACATGGGTTGCTCATGTAGGCAGTGTAGCCTAATATCATGTCTGTAGGATGTAGTTTCTCAGTAAATGAAAATGAGTCTTGTTGGGGATGGCTCTTGTTCTTACTGGACTTGATGTATTTTGGACATATCCTTAAAATACCTAAAATATTAGTAAAAACTGACTTATCTGTTTGTCTTTAGGGTTTAGGTTTATCTGTTTTGAATCCTTTGTGAAGGAGACTTAAACCTAAAATAAGATTGAAAATGAGTGCTGATAATCAGAGGCCTAAAGCAGTAACATATTGCAATTAGGCTCTCAATATGCCAGGGTTAGTCTATCAATCATAATTTAACCTTATTCATCATTAATTTGAAGTTATGAGAGGATTTCCTCACATTGTGCCTAAAGCAGCAGCCTTTCTGACAGATTCTGCTTTACACTTGCTGCATGATAGATGATGTGGGACCTTGAAACTGTTAAACCTATCACCTCTAAGAAAAGTTTATGAGATTATTATATGGTAGGTGAAATGAAGGATGGCAGATGGGCCTAAATTACTTAAATCGCCTAACTCATCCTTAAGTTTAATTCCTTTCATACATTGTTGCACTATTTTAAGCAGATGAGTCAGATGATGCAGATATTATGAAACAGTAATAATATATTTTTTGGGGACACCCCACTCATAAAAAAGTCATAGTGTGTGGACTCAAAGCAGCACCACAAACAGTCAGGACAGTTTGTAATGAGCTTAAATGCTTTGATAAACACATAAACACAGAATGGGTAGGTAGGTGAAACAACTGGAAGAGTTAATATCATGGCTCGGAGCCAGTACTGGGGACGAGTCAAGTAACCAGTAGTGGCAATGAGTGGATCCAGTGGTGCACACATGAAGATAGTTGGTCTCATTCATAAAATATGAGCATAACAAATTTGTGTGTAAACTGCTCATAGAGGGAAAATCATGTGTATTCCAGCATTGATCAATATGTTAGTAACTCTGATCTTTTCGTAGGCACTAACAAAATCTACACCCGCCTCTGACTACTTGTAGTGCTTGTGTAAATAAGGAATGCAAATAAATATTGCTTGTCATTATTAGAAATTACAATTTTAGTTTGTATTGTGCTCTGTTATGTTCACTATACACAAATGCCCTTGAAACATAAAAGTTATACAGAACAAAAGATTAGAAATAGAACACATTTAGCTACATTCATTAGAAGTTAGCAGATTTAAGTTTCAGATTAGGTTTCCTAAAAAAAAGTAAACTTAATACATGTGTTTTCTACATTTCTGGCATCCCGTTCCCACTTGATTCAATTAGGAGAAAGAACTCCATAAATGTATCTTCTGTTTGAGTGGCTTCACTGTGAGACCCACAGTACTGACAAAACACTAAGCTATCAGTGATGGCTGTCAGAATGTATAGAGATTTAATACTTGATAATACACATACATCAACTTACCTTCTGAGTTTGCTGTTGACTGCTACAGTGGAGGCATGTCGCTGTCTCCCCTGACAGAGAGGTCTCTCCGATGATGCAAGCAATGTGCTTATCTGCTGCTGTGACTAGTGAGAGCTTCCTTCTGTAGCTGCTGTGTTTTTTGTGTGTGTACTTAAGCGTTTTTTTGCAGTAAATTTCATATCGAACCATTTTCATTTAACTTCTTGGATGGTTCTTACAACAAAGGATGCAGCGTTAACAGCATCTGTTTTAAAAAAAAAAAAAAAAACAGCATCTGTCTTTGATTTACCTGTTCCTGTCACACCACTAATAATGAAATAATAAAATATTACACACACACACACACACACACACACACACACACACACACACACACAATAAAATATATTTTCTTAACTCCACCCAAAATAACTTCAGTCTTAGCATCCAAAGAGTTTCTTTCTCTTTCTCTCTTTCTCTGCTCCATGTTCGCAGCTGAACAGGATGCACCTATTGATAGTAATTATCACCTCCATATATGGTGGTCACTGGCTATTCATAGGCAGAGAAGTTTGCTAATAGCTTACTAGCGGGAGCATGCTGTCAGTTTACGATTGATGGGCATTCATGAACAGTCATGAACATACACACGTGCCTATGATCAAATCCAAATTTTCCACAGCGTTCATGAATCCAGAGTAGGTTTTTAGTACCAAGGTTTTTTATGTGCAAGCCTACTCACAGATTTACTGACAGTTCATGAATGAGACCAAGAATGTGCAGCCACATGACAGGATAGTCCACAGCAAATTATATCACAGGCAACAGAACAGGCACACTCACTACATAGGGCTGACTGGAAGTCTCTCCACACAGCCACTGGGAACAGGCGAACAGAAACCAGGAACACGGAAGCAAAGCTCTTGGTTGAGGACAGAAGGCTGAGTGGTTTACAAGTGAGCAGATGTTGTTGCCAACGAGGAAGCAGTCTAGGGATAAACACTGGAAAGTCTTGCATGGGTATGGTGAAGAACAATCTAGCAACGAGAGTCTGTGAAGCTGGAATATGTATAGTGCCAGGGATTAATGAGCCACAGGTGAGTGGATTTGGCTTGATGAGGTGGGTGTGGTGGACTGACAAGAGCAGGAGATGTGTGGATGGGTGATAGGCTGGAAGGTAGGTGTGGTGGAGAGGCGGGTTAGATGAAAACTACTGAGTGAGCCAAGAGAATTGCATGTGTGGCAGGTCAGAAGTACACATTGTGGAAAAAATGCTCTAAAATGTCTAATTTAGCTATTAGGTCTTCAAAAAGTTCTCCCCAGCCCCTCTAAGGGTTGAACCCCAGAGGCTGTAGATTGAAAACAGACCCCCATGTTAGCCCCTTTTACACTGCCAGATTTTCCGCGAATGTTGGGCCATTTTGCCAGCAAGCTGCAAGCGTTTAGACACACATAGCTGGATTGGTGAGTTGATCCGAGGTGCCCAATTTTCTGCCTCGTAGAGTAGTCATATTGGCGTAACGGTTTTGGTCTAAAAAGAGCGAGGCGGCCTTCCGCCTCGGGAGGGTCTGTTGATGACTTGTGGGAAGGGCTGTTGATGACGCCGCACGTACGACCCACTTCAAAACAGGAAACAGCTGATAGCAGGAATGAGTATCTAGCAGCACTAAGGAGACACAATGCAGAAGATGAGCAACTGGGGAGATAAAGAATTGCGCGCCCTCCTTGCCCTCGCTAATGAGGAGGCAGTTAACGTCAGATGACAGGAACCGTGAAGGACGGGCCGATGTACGAGAGAATCACTGGAGGACTGACCAGCCGCGGCTTTCCTCGGTACGTCACCATTTACGTCACACGCTGAGCTACACGTTTTGTTACTAGCTCACACCCCCCATTGCCCCGAAAAGGCACATTCTGTATAAACAAAAGTAGGCAGGCGGCATTTTGCCGCACTCCCCGATTTTGTTTTTATACTGCCAATGCTGAAAGAAGACAGATTGGGCTTTCCTGCAAATTTGCACAATTCCTATTTAAAAAGGGCTATTGTTAAATAGGTGATTACAGCCCTGTTACAAAAGGACGATTATCAATATACCATGTAACATAAGTACATAGTGGAAAATCTCTGCCCTGTTTAGGGTTTCTTTAATAAATGTCTGCTGTCTGCTGTCTTGTGTAGCACTTGCTCGCCATTTTTTTGCCCAATAATAATTAGAATTGGATGAATAATCTCTTTTACAACCTAATTTGACCCCCAATCTCAAGTACCACTTAACTGCTGTGTAGATAAGAGCCCAAAATCATCAGGCCCAAATTACAGCTCCCTTAAATCAGGCAAGAGAGAACAATTTCCATTCAAGTCACTGGACTTGCTGATTCTATCAGACCCTGTAGGTTGTCCTATTAGAAACACCTCCAAATGTTATAATTTTTGTGAAATTTTAAATTTAATTAACCATCATCACAAGTTGTCACTGTAGTACAGTATACGAATAAAGTGGCTATAGTCAGGAGCTGTTGTACAAGTGAAAACAGAGATATATGGTACCTGATGTTACAAGCACTTCAAGAAATCTACACACTCCTCTATGCAGAACTGTCGGGCAAATAATGAATCACGAGGAGACCATAATGCTAACGCTTGTACTCTGCCATGCCATTTCATGTTTCTCAGTAACCACATTCACACATGCAGTCAGTGACTTCTGAGCAGGTGGTGTCTATTGCAGGCTTAAAAACCTGGAGCTCTTTGGTTGTAAAACAACATCTCTAACCCCTGATTATGCCTCTGCTTATTGTAAATTAAACTGTTTACATAGTTTGTATGTCTCACAGCTACACTGTCTAAAGTATGCTCCAGGCTTATCTCTAATTGTTCTTCTAGACTTGCAAAGCATCCTAAATAAACACCATATGGCTGCCAATATGTTATAATTCAACTTGTTTCAACTCAGTTGTTTCTCCATCAAATGTTGCATAAGGTGTTTGTGCTGACAAAGGTACCTTCATATTACAAGATGCCTACAACAATGAATCTAGTTAATGTGGTAAAAGACAAGTAAGCAAATTTGTTGGATTAGTTTGTCTTTGTCACAAATTAGGTCTTGTTTTCTTAAAACCATAGTTTGGTGAGGAGATTTCCTTGTTGCAGTGACTTGAAGGCTCATTCCAATATTCTGTCTTTAAAGTGGGGTTCTTTGTCATACAGACACACACACACACTCCCTGGTGGCCATTCCAAATATCCTCAGCTCCTGGATGACAGTGATGTATATGCATAGTTAGCTAGACATAAATGCATCATTGATTTTTTTTGTTCTGTAGTAATTTTATGTGGGGTTTCAAAGTAAAACAAAACCTGACAGTTGGAGTGAATCAGTCTGCTCGACTCAGGGATTTTCATAAAGTATATATATTTTTTACATTCAGTTTAAATTTTTTTTTTTTAAAGATTCTTGCTTTCAGCAATATCTGAACATTGTAATTACGCTTTAGTTAAGGTTTAGGAAAAATGCTAGTTCTGGCAAATACATAACATTGTGGTTAAGGTATGGTAATGGTTAGGCAACTTAACGGTCATGATTTTAAGTCTTAAGCATCCCGTAAAACTCACCTAAGTTCACCTAAAACATCCATCCAAGACTGAAAACTGTCCTTGCTCCATGTTTGCGACATTTGGTCTCATTTAAAAGGTAAAGTTTTTCCCCAGCAGTCAGAATCATTGTAAGTACACATATGTATTTTTTAATCTTCACTTGAATTTTCTTGAAAAAAGATGCTGCAGATGACCAAAACTGCGAGGTGTTAGCTGGAAAACACACCATAGTATCAACCCACACATCGTCGAAATTCAAAGCAGATAACAATTTGAAAGGTCTAAGGTTTTGTCGAGGCACTTTTCTAAAAGAGGGTAAAACAATGTACTAAATGTGTGAATAATAGTGAAAAACGACTTAACACAGACATAATTGTCTATTTAAGAGCAACAGTGAAGCCATTTGTTTTTCATTTATGTACATGTACAACAGTCTGTGGTGTGAGGAAGGAGTTCAAAATGACTCTGGAGGTGACAAGTGTCATTGACTACAAGACCCATAAGACATCAGGCCAATCGCTGGCTAGTGACTGGCTATGAAACCTAGCAGGTGACACATACCTAAGACATGAACACAGGCCCTCCTTAGCTATTGCAGGTTATGGAGCAGACATAGAAGCTCCTATTGGCTCAAGTGAGGTGTCAATCAAAAGGCCAGGAGTTCACCACCATTTTGAAAGTAAGCTATTGGTAATATTTACATGCAGGACAGAGAAATTAGGGATAATATGTGGAGAAATATGAACATGAAACATGCATCTGCAGTTCGTGGTAATGATATCTTTGAATTAAATATTTCACTGGATTTAGATTATGTGGACCTTTGTCAGTGTATAAGAATGGCGTCAGAATAATACGTTTATTTGTTTGTTTTTTGTCTGACAGATGTGTTGATTAAACCTGCTGTGATGATTGTATCTTGAAATGGTCCACATAAATCCAACCGCAATTAGCTTGGGAATGATAGGTCATACGCTTAGCGTCTTGAGGGTCCTGGGGGGGCTGGAGCCTATCCCAGCTGACATTGGGCGAGAGGTAGGGTACACCCTGGACAGGTCTATCACAGGGCTGACACATAGAGACAGACAACCATTCACACTCACATTCACACCTACGGCCAATTTAGAGTCACCAATAACCTATCCCCAACCTGTATGTCTCTTGACTGTGGGAGGAAGCCGGAGTATCCAGCGACCACTGACACAAGGGAGAACATGCAAACTCCGCACAGAAGGGCTCCCTCCCGGGACTGAACCAGGAACCCTCTTGCTGTGAGGCGACGGTGCTAACCACTACTATCTAATATCTATTTTATAGTGCTGTGAAAACATTAACAAATTTCTCCTTCAAAAAGCTGTATTTTTTGAAGTTTCTCACCAAAAGCTACATTTTACAAGATTACATTGAACACATCTTGAGAACATTAGAATTTACATTTGTCCAATACTAATTTTTACTAAATAGAGCTCGAACACTTCACAATGTACATCAGTGCAACCAACAACAACCAGATAATTAGTATGCTAGAACATTATTCATATAATAAGTAAGCTAAAAGCAATAGCTACCATTAGCACGTTAAGCCTTGCCTGCACTAATGTCTTTGTCATACATGTTATTTAATTACTGAGCTGTCTATGTACGTGACCGAATTCAACCATATCATCTTAATAAATGTCTTGTTGCAAATAATAGCATTGTTTTGAACTATGTAAACAACTCCCAGCGAGTGTTAGCTAGGCTAGATAACATTTCCACAGTGGGGGTAGCTGTAACACAGTGTTTCAACTAATCTGCCTATAGCACATTTTTCTTTGAACTAATGTCCTTAATTAAATTAGATTTAATTTGTCAGGTATCTTATTTTTAATAAGAAAAATCAAAAATACTTTGTATTTTTTGACATGTTGATCTCTGTCAGAGACTTTATTATGAGGAAACTGATCACTAAAAAAATCTTCCATATAAATGAATGAGGATAGTTCGTAACGGCAGTATGGCGGTCGTCCCACCTCTTCCGCCACTCACAAAGCCAACTGTTTGGTGATTTTTTTTTGTCAATCATGTTGTAGTGACGTTCGCCTGCGTAACCACCTTTACGACAGTTTGGTCAAGTTGCTGCATAGAGGACTCCGGAGGGAGAGACCATTGACAGTAGTAGGGAGGGTAACGGGGAAAGTGTGGTTGGAAAGCTACGCCTCGCTCCGCCTGTACAGTATGCCTTTGATCAGAGTCCGTCATCTTTGGCTTATGGAGGAAGTGAAAATGATTTCCGGACAATCAAACGTTCTTGGTTATAGTCAGGATGAAATTACAAACAGACACAGTTGAAAATATGAGTTGTTTTCCTCTGTTTACATGTCATCTCGACCGCTCCGCTGCAAAGATCCTTTGCACCACCTGTAGAAGCCACAGGTATCTGGGTGTGCACTTGCTTGCTTCCTCATGATTATTAAATACGCTGCGCTCCAGGGTTCCCCACCCCTCAAAACAAAGCCCATGCACCGGTGACGTCTTACATTGCTGGAGCCGTGTATTGAAACGGTGTCGTGAAGTTTCGTGTGTGAGTTTTCAACCTTATTAAGGAACATAACTGGCAAGTCTTCTCATCGATTTGGATCAGTCTTTTTTGCTGATGCCATTCATATAGTTTTTATGTCCCAGCGAGCTCTGGAAGTAGAACCAGACCTTCACCCATTCATTTTGATAGGGCTTGGTCTTGTTAATTTCAAATAGCTGCCCTGGCACGTATCAAAGATGGAGACGGAGTGTTACGACTTGCCTTAGAAGGACTTTGTCTCTGTTACCCAAACTATGCACATCTATTGGTCCAACCATTGAATATCAATGATAGACTAACAGATGGATGGATAGCTGTATGGACACCTCTCCTTCCCCTGATGTAGATGGAAAAATAGGTATTTACATACATCTATCCATCAATCTATCATAGATGAAAACAGAAAAGTATATAATATCCACACATACTACACTCTCAGAAATAATGTGTAAAATTTGTACCTTGAAGGGTCCAACAGCTTGTCACTGGGGCAGTACCCTCAAAGGTACACCTATTGTACCCATTAACATGGAAACATTTTTGTACCCTTCCTGTTAGTACCTCATGGAGACATTTATGCACCCTGGGGTACAAAAATGGACTTTAACACTCTAGGGACTAAAATGTACCCTTGTAAATGGTACAAATTTGTTCTCTAGAGGGTACAGCCCCAGTGACAAACCATTTGTACCTTAAGATGTCAAATCTGTACTCGATACCACATGAAATAGTCAAAAAATGTTTCATTCAATTTATTTATCTGAAACATCAAACATCGATAACAATCGAAACAATACAATTTTCAATAAAACAGAATCAATACAAAATCATTTTCAATTAAATAATCAATACAGATCATTTAGCTTGTAAAATACATCATATTCATAACTGAAATTAATCCATCTTCTGAATTTTGAACAGAAACATCAGCAATAAAATGTCTAACTTACTGCACACACACACCCACTCAAATGAAACACTGCTTAAACCCACTGCTCTACATTCTCGCACACACGCATGCGCACACATATGCACACGCACACACCTTGTTCAGCCCCTCTCACTTCATATTCTCATCTCCCTCTCCTCCCCCATCCATCATGAATGACCACACACGGCTCACGCCTGCAAATTAGGGTCAGATATTCATCACATACCAATCCGGCACATTAGACACATTCACAAAGCATTTTTCACTGTAACATTACAACTTGTCATCAACATGGTAGACATCAAGGGCCTGAAAATCAATTTCCTGCCCTGGTTTGATGATGATCCAGTCCAGATCAACTTCTACCCTGTATGCATGCAAGTGTAAATCATAAACGGTTGGGACAAGAAGTTTGCCACAAAGAAGCCACAGTGTGTTGATATTTACAATATATTTTACCTGGAAAAAAAGAGGAATACCCTCTGCATGCATGAAACCAACAATAAAAACATCTTTACATGCATACTTCACACTGTCTATAGTGACCCCTGAAACACGCTGCATGTCTTTAAATGCATATTCACTCCCCTGTACATCAGCAAGTTGTCTCTGTAGCTCAAGTGGGAGAGATGAAAGTGGGGTATGTATACTTGTCCCTGTCACAATCTCAAAGTCATCAAGAATGTTGCTCTGGGAAAACTCCCAGCATTGTCTCATCTGGTGCCTCTCACTTAAAGTTTTTGCTACATTGATGAAATTTCGGCAGGTACTTGCAACAGTCTTAAAATATTGATGCTTCGCCTCGAAGCGCATGCACCAAACCCTTCGTAAGGGGCCATACATTGCAATAAGTCTAGCATAATGTACCATGTAGTGGCATTTTGGAGTGATGACATTTCCAAAAACCTCCTTAAGATTTGTCAGAAATTCACAAACCATCAAGTTTAAAAAAGGCAAACTCTCCCTTTTTATTTTAGGGGCAGTAACCATATCAACTATGTCATGACAGAGTAGGTACACATTCCAATAACTGCAAGTGGGGGGAACACGGTGTCCTATTAAGAATGGCAACAGCCTAAAAAGACACCATTTCTGAGCAGCAGACCCTGAAATTCCTGAGCCATGCATTAGTCGCTCTGTCAGTTGTACTGGTCTGTTTTTTTTGTCATTTTGACCAATTGCTGAATGCTGTAGTTCTTCGTTTATTTCTTGTATAGTTATGTGTTTCTCTTTGTGTGCTTGGCACACAACTAGTTTCAGTACAAGTGGAATGACTCCTTCTAACAAATCATGCATAATATCAGGTGGAAATGCTTTTGTTACATCAAAATAATTTAACTCACTCAAAGGAGAAGGACCAGTTACTCCATATGTCAATTTATGCTCAGGGTTATCAATGCACGATTTCAGATGATACTGGTGTGCCTCTGGCCTTCTCAAGACAAAATCATTCTCACTGAATTTTTCTTTAATTTCTGTGCGAGTTGCCATGCAAAAGCGACAAACTCTGTGTGAGTTAAAGGACATAGTAAAACCACCTAACATGTGAGCTGAACGATTATCTGCTGAAAACGTTGCTACTGCAGCATATACAGTCTGTTCAATCCCATTAACTGTGTCAGTGATGCCATCTCTTCCAAGTTTTTTAAGATCATCTAACATGGGTTTTAAAATAGTTTCCAAACCACAAACTTTGACAAATGTTTGACGAACTAAAAGAGCAAGATGGACATGCTTGAGCTTTGATTGATATTTGTTATCAAGGTTGCCTACAGTATAGTAGAAAGCGCACAGTTTATGCTTGGTTCACTTTGAGCCTATAGGATTGGTCACCTCAAATTCGTCTTCATAAAAATGAAGGTGTAATGCATTTGGATTATCTCTGAAATAAGGATGTTCCCTGAGGTAAGTACCATCTGAGAAGTCGCTCAAGTAATCAGAGTCTCCTTCGATATGCCTATTAGCCTCAATCTCATCAGCTATGTCCTCAAGAGAACAGTAGCGTGCCAAAACCTCTGGGATGGGCACGTAGGAGTATCTACCTATTTTGTGTCCACTTTTTGATCTCAAAATGTGATGCACAGGTTCAACCAAATTCAGCTTTGACTTACAATGTTCTTTTAACATGTATGGCGATCTGACAGCTGCGGACGCTTTTTCAAAGAAGTCATGAGATTGTATCACTTATTTTAGTTCAGGACACTCCAAAATATTGAACCCATTTTCTTTAAGATGGTATGTAATACAAGCATCGTAATTTTCCTTAAAATAATAAAACAGAAAATTTATGTCATTCAAAATTTCTTGCTGGGCAGTCTGTGTAATGTTATTTTTTTCCCTACATTTCAAAATGAAGCTACAAAGATTTTCTTTAAAGCCTTTAAGTAGTTCATCCATATTAGGAGGTACATCTGGCTGAGGCTGTAAACCAGTGTCTGAGTTATGTCCATCACTTAGATCACTGTCATTTCCGTTGTTCAGATGAGTGTCATTTTCAGTGTTTAGTTCGGTGTCATTTTCGGTGTTTACATCAGTGTCACTGCTGTTGTTCTCAGGTAGCACATGTTCCCTGTGCTTGCGATATACATGACACCTGTAGGACTCATATACTGTAAAGGATGATTTACAGTTATTTAGTCCACAGGTCATATTAAAGTTGGATTCATGTGCATGGATGAGACCAACATGCTGAATGAGTTTCATTAAGGTGAAGGTGGTTCTTCTACACCTGGGACATCTATATGGTCGAGGCATGTCTAGAAGAGAAGATTGATCATGCGTGTGACAGTGACTGGAAGGGCCTTGTCACCCACAAAAGTAATGTTCAGTATGCTGCGTTGGAGAAAGGTCAGCGTCTTCTTCATGTAGGTTGGGTAAGCCAGGTTGAAAACAAAATAGGCACAGAAGGCAGCCATTACCCCATCTTCAACTCCTGTTCCTTGGCACAGATCCACACTGTCCACCTTTACTGAAAAGGGAACCTTCCTGGTAAAGGCCATCTTCCAATCACCGTCTACCAGCTGTACAGTCGGATAAGGACTGTCACACTGCAAGAAATATAAAAACAATGGTGAAGCAAATAACACAGATCAGTTGATACAGTCAGATATCAAGGCTCCAATCTTTCACTATATTTTATCAAAAAAATGAAAGTGAAAAAATTTGGCAAACACTTTGTAAACCTGTTTTTTATACAGTACATTCAGAATGTGTCCCTCCAATTTTTTCACATTTTGCTGTGTCATGGCCTTATGTTAAAATTGATTAAATTAAGGCTGCAATATAGCATGAAAAATCTGAAGGGGTCTGAACACTTTATGAATGGACCCATTCATTGCCATGTCATTATTCTATAAAATAGAATAATAATAATTACAATAATCTATTTTTTCTAGAGAACTAAATCCATACCGTTCCTATTGAAATGAAGTGCTCCACTTTTTCTTTAAAGATGAGGGGCAGCAAGATTAGTGCCGCACGAAAGTCAGCCTCTGTAAGAGACAAGGAAATAGGTCTGTTTAGTTACTTTTAGACAAAGCATCATCACTTGTGGATGTCCAACAAATAACAGCATTTAACATCTTTCCATACTCCCATTCCTACATGAGTGTCACCTGAAAAGCCTTTTTGATTTTAACTTTTCTTTTACATTTATTCATTAATTATTAACAATCTCAATGTATTCTTTCCGCGTTTTTGTGCAGCAAACTCTAGTATACCAACACTGCAGTGCTCAGGGCTGCCGTTTGTTGTGACATCCAGTAGAGGGCAGTGGAGATGACAGGTATACTCAGCATAGAGCATGGCAGAGAGCGCGAGGTTTTCTGCCTTCTCACCAGTGTTGCAAATGAATCTTTGCTAACAACATGGTTGCCCCTATCAGAATACAAACTGGACAACAAGGATAAGAGAACTTTCTGCACCTGAGGATTTTTTTGTGTTTTTAGAGTAAACATTATGGACATTAGAGTGAGTTTCAAACCAGACTCACGCTGAAAAAAAAGTCTCTCTTTTCTCAACAACATTAAAGCTTCAGTAGGTAACAATTATTCAGTCATATTTGTTGGAACTGTCACTATATTCTGATAGGACATAAAATGGATAATTTAGGACAAAATCCAACTCCTCTGGCTCCACCTACAGCATGTCATCGTACTTGCCAAAATCCATCGCGACCGAAAGCTCCCCACCAGTCAGGTAGACGGAGCAGGAGGAGCAGCCAATCGCAGCTGGTACACGTCGTAGTAAGCTGACGAAAGTGAAAGTAAAGTGCCTGACGGCGTATTGTCTTGAAATTTCCGACCAAGTCATGGAGTTTACTTTCACTTTCTTCAACTTACCAACTGTAGCTTTAGCTGAGAGACGGCACGTAAAACAATAGAATACCTGGGAGCTCCTCTGCCAGCATTTCCTTCCTAGCCTCACGATACATTTTTGCCAGTGGGGATCTTTCTCCGACCAGCTTCATCACGTTGGGAACAATGCCGGTGAAGCCCTCTCTCCAGCGACGGCACAGCTCTACAGAGGATGGATGAAGCCTATCGACCTCTTCCCATAGCTGAAAGAGTTAAAGGGATAGTTCAACATTTTGGCAAATTTGTCCATTGCCATAATCCCTATAGTCATAGCATAGGTTTGTTACCTTTAATTGTCGGTACAAGCTGTTCTTGGATCGGTGGCGCAGAGACCCGAGCTGCTCAGCTACCGCTATGGAGGCTGAATTGTGTATTTGATGAGTTTGAAGAAGGAAACCAAGAAATTCCATTAGCCTCCGTAGCGGTAGCTGAGCTGCTCACGTCTCTGCTCTAACGATCTCAAAACAGCTTGTGCCAACAATGAAAGGTAATAAACCTACTGCTATGACTATTGCAATGGGCAAATATGTCTCCCGTCAGCTTTAAATTGACTTAAAATACTGCAAATCATATCACTCATGCCTGAAGGTGTTCTCAAGAAAGGGTATTTTCTCAGTACATCCTCAACTGTCATGCCATCCTTGATCTCTTTCTGACGCCATGCAAAAGTCCATTGCATGCGGTCTTTGATCACAGAACTGTCTGGTTGCATCTTTTCATATTGCATATGTAGATCATGCACATGTCTCTCGATAGAGGTTGCATCCTCACCAATTACAGCAGGCGTCTGCTGGAAGTAAAAACCGAAAACTAAAACGGCATAACAACAGAACTGCATTTGAACTAGAATTTTGAAAAAGGAAAAAAACAAAACCAAAGAAGTTACAATTCTTATTAATTACTAAGTAAACCAAAAGAATCAATATATGCATTGATAAAACAATAACCTTTTTACGGACACATATGGTAAAATACAATTGTGCACTAGGGGTGGGGGATAAAATCGATTCATGTAAAAATCGTGATTCTTATCCTTTACTATTCTGGATTGATTCATAATTTTAAAAAATTGATTTTTTATTGACATTTCCTCCGTCTCTTTGCACGCCCTCACAGGATTCCATACATAGCACCACAGCAAGCCACTAAGATGCTCTTTAACTGATTATTATCCTTAAACCGATAAGATTAAAATGCTCTATTGAATCCGTGACTAGGCTTGTGCCCATCAGCAACGCGATCCTGTTGTAGATTGAGAGGATGGTCGATTTTTTTTTTTCAACGTTATAAAACGCGCTGATTGGTGCTCAGATGAAGGTTAGATCTTCAAAAGAAGATAGAAACTTAAGTGATAAAACCCTTAAATTCACTGGAGAAATGATCTGATTTTCTAGATACCCAGTGCTGCTCAGTATCTGGCCACTCCTAGAAATTGTGCACACCTTGCTGAGCTTTTAAAATGAAATGTGACATTTTGTCCGAAGATCTGCACAGAATCAACAATGTGTCAATGTGCCGTTGCTGCTTGCCCCCTAACTACATATTACTTCAACTTTATCCCTATAGAGCCATTTTAAAGTTAGATTTATTGACTGCAGTGAAAGTTACTTTCCCACAGTAATGAAACACCACATGTAAGGTGTAATTTTGCTGGAAAAAGGGGGAGGAAAAAGATGTTTGGGGAATTTTAACGTTATGTTACAAGTTCTTCTTTGATGTGGATGTTTCTTTTTATTCTTTTTCTCCAGCCAAGAATATTCCCTTTTCCAGGATATCACTCCTCCACCCTCAAGATCTGGGATCTTGGATAGAATTTTTAGAATAGAAAGTTTACTTAAATAACTCCAGCTGCTTCTCTTATAACAATCCTGTCACCAACAGGCTGTTCTCATAAACTGTTCTTACATTTTCCCATGAAAAGCAATGCACCCAAAATTGTACATATCCCACATATTTTGAAAGGCAGTATGCATGTGACCAGTGCGCTGAACAAGGGAACAGTCCTGAGCAGTCTTGCAAGGAGCCAGTTTAGGGTGGAGGATGGATCGCAAAAATGTGGACTTTTGCCTGGGTCTTTCCCCCAGGGATGTGTGTTCAGATCTGTGTGAACTTTGAGTCATTTTAAAGTATGCCCTTAGCATGTTACTTAATCACAGTAATTTCAATCAGGAAAGACTAGGTAAATGAAATAAAGATAATTGTTTAATACAGATTGGAGGTGTACAGATTAACAGAGATGTGATGAAAATGAATTGACAGAAAGTCTTTGGATTCCCAAAGGAGTTTTGCAATTGAGCAGCATCTGAACAGCAGCAAGAGAAAGCTCACATGGAGTCCAGGCACTGGTTGTTGTGGATGATGACTCTGAGACTGAGGGCTGATGAGGATGATAAAGACTCTGCGGTGATGAGGTGGTGGAGGGTGTGCACATCTGCAGAATGAAAGAACTACAAGCAGAAAGAGAGAAGTACAAGAAATGGTAGTTGTTATAAGAAATATTTTAAAGACCTAGCCTGCAAAAGTATAGTCTCTCTGACTGAACTTTCGCTAGAGCTTCATTTGTCTAAACCTTAACCTCTGTAAGGGAAAGACAGCATTAACACATATGCCAGCTATTATAGCCTAAGGGCTCGTGTGAGCTTAATCAACTGACGACCCTCTAATGTCAGCCTCACCTCCAGCACACCTTAAACCTCAACCTCCAGGGAACTGAAAATAGGATTTTACCGTGGGTTTCCTAGGCCTCACTCTGTCTGCTGGGCCTTCATCTCTCTTCTTTCACTTTATCTTCTTTTGTTAATTGTTTATTACTTCTGCTTCCTCAAAGAGTTCAAAATCTTACATCATTTCTGTTTTTGTTACTTATCTTTTTTTTTTGCAAGATACAAAATACATAATGACACATATGTTTCATTGTGAAATTATTTTTTCTTACAGTCACATCTGTCTTAGTCACAAAGGAACTGACTGTTACCTCTAAAATTCCAATTTCTAATGGACACAATGCTCTGTCAAAGTAAGACAGATCCAGACAGCTTACTATCAACAGCTTAATTGCAGTTCCATATCACTGTGCATATTTTAATAAACTGCAAGCAATCTGTGACAATCTTCTCTTCTAACACAGCTGAAGTTCGACCATGTCTGCAAGTATTTGCTAGTAAGCTACATTTGCTAACTGATTAACTAATGCTGTAGTTCTGCTCCTGTCCAGAGCAACCTATACTGTATGCTGTCATGTCGGTACAACAAATAAAAAAAGTTCACATGCCTTTCTTTATATGAAAACACACGTGAAATAATAATAGACAAAGTAGGATCTGGCCCAACAGCTTAAAGCTAACCTAGCTAGCATGTACACATTAGCCAGCCAGCCTGTCACTCTCTGCCTACTAAAAGGACAACACACTAGCTAGGTTGAGCAGGCACAGTGTTCAATACACAGCATTAAATAGCTCAGTTATTTGTATTCAGGTAAATAGCACAACTTCCCCTTGGTTTCTTAAAGAGACATTGTGTAACATGACGGGCTGCCAAACTTGAAACTACAGCCGCCAGCAAGGGACAAATAGCACCAATGCGGAATAACTACGCGTTTTCCCTGCAAGTCAGCGCAGAGTAGGAATGACCTAAGTGATTGAGACGCTGGAGGAGAAGATCAGCAAGAGAGGCTTACTACCCCGGCAAGTTTGAAAATCTGCACTACTGCAGCATAATGCTGGACCATGCATATGCAGCAGCAGCAGCACAGGAGACGGTTTCACCATCGCCAAGAAAGCAAAAAAGGGAACTTAAAAGGCAGCGTGACCGGAGCATTCAAAAAAAGAGGATTAACATCGGGCTAGCCTTCCCCAGGTGGAAGGAGCCCATGAAGGAGAAAGATTTTAAAAGGGACGCTAAAGTTGCCAGCTTTCTCTTTGACAAGTAAGTCAACTGTACTGCCTAAATTAGCCTAAAGCTAACTTTTTTCATTCGGTTTTGTTAGACAGTGTTGCTCGTTACCATAGGCAGCATAACAGTAGATCCTGCTAAAATACACCAGCCTCGTTGGTACAGAAGTGTATGTTTACGTGGTTTCAGTAACTTTCAAAGTCGAGGTAAACACCGGCTTTTTGTCACAGTAAATGGCAGCTTATAAAGCCTTCCCACCGGCTTTTAGTCCTGCTTTACCGTGACTATGAAAGCTACTGAAATCACGTAAACATACAGTTCCACCAGAGGAGTATAACTGGATTTCACTGTATGTGTAGTGTCTGTGTTGTTATATGTGTACTTATTGGATAGCAGAGGATGACATGGTTTCATCAGTGTTGTTGAGGCTTTTTGATACATGGCGGCTACCGTTGTTGCAATACATGTTTGAAAAAGTGAGGTGCTAGACTGCACTATTCGTTTGAATGCGATACACGATTTCAACTTAAGATGGGAGTAATTCCTACACAATGTCCCTTTAAGTGAAAATTCTTAATTTGCATCATGGGAACTCTGACTTTGCCTTGTTTTTAATTTACTAGTGTTGTCATTTTGCATAATCTAGATGCTCAGAATTTACTCCTCTGTGTGAGGCCTACTGTATGTTCACACTAAAGCCACTAGGTGGCAGTGTATCTTTTCGGGTCTCTCCAAGGTAGAAAGTAAAGAGCAAAAAAGGAAGTAGAGAGACTTTCACTTTGACTCACCTGGAGTCTCATTTATAAAACAATGCATAGGATCCATACTAAAAATGTATGTATGAACGAAGCCCAAAAAAGTGTGTGCCAAAAATATTTGAGAATTTTTATAATCTAGCTTCCACCTCATTATCTGTGTTGCCAATTTCCCTATCTCCAAAATGTTCATAAGCATGGGTCAAAGTTTCTTCCATCAAGTCTGTTTTTATACAGCACAACTTTAACGTGGAAAGCGGTGTACTCCTCTTTCAGGCCTAGTTTTGTGCAATGTTTATAAATGATACTCCTGGGCTGCATCCAGCCCCGACAAATCATAGCAAAACATTCACGTTAACAGAAACAGTGGTGTGTTGAACACCGTGGTGTGTTTTAATACAGTTCAATTCAAAAGGGCTTTTTTGGCATGGGAAACATAAGTAACATAGCTAAAGCAAGAGTGAAATAAAAACAAAAATTGTATGTACATCAAGTGAAGATATACTAGAATTTTTGTTTCTATATAAGTTGCTGTTGGGCGCACCTCTCACACACCCACCAAACGAGAGAAAACATATCTCAAGGCCCGCTGCACACCTTTTTTGGGGAAACCTGAAAACTGGAGCAAAATGGTGTACCCTGTTTTCAGATTGATTGTACCCCTGCTGTGCTTTGGGTTGTTTGCCGTTTTCTGGGTTGGTGTATATGCTTAAAATGTTATGCACAAAATGATTGGGAGGTGTAAACTAATATGAATGTATAGAAGTAAAGCGACTTAAACTGTCTTCATAACATCCATGAACTCTCCTGGATAACTCAGTAAACATCTTTTCTTGTTGTCTGCCTTTCTCCTCCCTTTTTTCTTACTCTTATGTCGTTTCCGCAGCAGTCCTACCATGACCTAATTATGATTACTGACTTCTTATTTCAAGTGTTTCTAAAACGTCTTCTCTGTTATTTTGGCTGCTATTCTAAGTTAATGCATGAAGTTGATGCTTACTGGTAGTATTTGCCGTAAGCTGTCTAACCACCGTAAAATGGAAGTACGGTGTTGTAAGCGCCCCCCTGTATTTGAGAGGCAGATCTTGTTTGTTCCTATTGAGGATTAATGATTTTCTTTTTGTTTGTCTTATCTTGATTAAAACTAGCAAGCATTACAAAAAATATGCATTTTTAATTTTGTACTTATTTTTTCCTATATGGTCACAAGTTGTAACCTTAATAATTTCATAATGACCTGCTAAAGGCACCTGACTAGGTTGGTACCCTTTGCCCACCTCACTATGCCAGCGGCCAGGTGCCTATCAGGTTTTGTTTTGAGCCACTGTAATGTCTCTTCTTTGTTGGTTTAGCCTGCTCACCAAAAATGAGGGCATGGGGACCTTGGTTAATAGGCTAGTCTTGTATTTGTTTCTTGTTGTCTTGTATTGTGTTTGTGTGTGAATCTGTTATGTATTTTGTTGTTGTGTGTTTAATTGTATTGACTATTTATTTAGTAATTCTGAGCCCTACAAATGACTTCTCTTGACTTTTTCAGTTTTACTATGTCTGGTTGGTGTCACGTTCTTAAACTTTAAATATCAAACTGGATGGTGATAAAGGTCTGAAAATAATTCATCTAAACATAAGAAGTCTTCTACCTAAAATTGATATGCTTTGAGCATGGGTTGATCAGTATAAACCGGCTGTTGTCACTTTATCTGAAATTTGGCTTACTAACAAAATTTCTAACAATGAAATTGAACTTGCTGATTATGTCTTATATAGGGCAGATAGAGGTGCAAGAGGAGGTGGTGTATCCACATGTGTCCTCTGATTTGGTCTCAGAGTTAATTATTCCAGATATTGAACCCCTGCACTTTGAGTGCATCTTTGTAAAAATAACTCTACATGCGAATAAATATATAACTATTGGAAATATATAGACCACCTTCTGCACCTGCTGAATCGATAAATAACATGATCTCTACCATTAATTCTATTAAATTCACAAACAAAATTATACTATTAGTTGATTTCAACAAAATGAATTACAGTCTTGGTCTCATCTTCTGCTCCAAAAACTGTTTCCCACTTAAGATCAGAAAAAGATTGTTCTTCAACTTATATTGCCAATAATGGATTATACTGATTCTGTTTATTGCATCGCTTCTAACACCTCTCTTGCTCCTCTCACTATAGTTTATAATGGACTGTGTAGATTTATCCTTAACTGCTCATTCACAACTCATCACTGCACAATGTATGAACTTCTGGACCTGCCCACACCTCATACAAGAAGACAGATTCATTGGCTGCAATTTATCTTTAAATGTGTTCATTTCTACTACCCTTTTTATTTAAAACAGCATTTGGTTCCCTTTTCCTCCACTCATCACTTAAGACACACTGTACAGCTTTTCTTTTCAGTACCTAATGTTTTGAAATCCACATCAAAAAAAGCTTTTATGTTTAAAGCACCTTCTGACCGGAATAATTTACTAGTAGACATTCGCTCCATTTCATCTTTCAGACTGTTTAAACATGCTTTGGCAATTCATTTTCATACCAACTGTACATGTAGACTTTAACATCCTCCAATTTTATCTCATTTCTCATCCTTCTCTCTTTACTGTACCACTCAATTTTACTGACATTCTGCATTCTACAGTAACACTTGGCTATATTTTGAATGTTCATTACTTCCTGTTATTTATTATGTTGTAATTTGTAGGCTCTGTGTGTTTTTTGTTATTGTTTGTTTTGTGTTTTTGTTGTTTGGCTGATTGTCTTTGTTTTCTTGTTTATCTTGTTTGTATGTGTGTATATAATGTCTTTGTGGTATTTTGTTCAGGACCCCCTCGAAAACGAGATGGTACATCTCAAGGGGTTATCCTAATAAAAGAATTTCAAGTAAGTACGAAATGTAATACTTGCTGCGGATTAAGTTGTTCTGAGTTACACTGAGTAGCTTAATTCATGAAAGAACCGCTAAGCTAACCCTTGCTGAAAGCACTGTAAATTCATCTTACAGGGATATATTTTGTTAAAAAATACTGTTTATTTAAACCGTGAAATGCCATAGGGGAGGTTGATGACTGCCACCATGCGTGCACTTGAGTTAGCACAAAGAACATAGTAAGTATATTAAGACATAGGCCACTGCACCATTTCATTAGATTTTGATGCACCAAATGATTTATGTCCTATTTAAATTGACTGCATGTGTTTTTATTCATTTTTGTCTATTTGTATCAACAGTGGAACTATCACTTTTTATGTACCCAACTGAACTGTTTTTTTATGACTTAGGTACAGTTTAAAGCAGGCTGTTCTCACAAATTTTTTGCATGTCAGATCAAAATGTCAGTTTCACAAACATGACAACTCAATCCAATGAACATATGAATGGCAAATGTCATCATTTGCCATTCAAATCCATGCTAGGGATGACTAGATTGATTGTGATAAACCCCTTTGATTTCAAGAGAACTATGGCCTTTAGACTACCCCAGACAAGGCAAGGAAAGAAAAGGCAGTTTTATTTATAATGCACATTGCGTCAACCTCCTGTAACCTTAACCAGAACATAATCATAGTTAGCTTTGAACTCCTAAATCATTTCAGTGCTTAAACGGAAAAGGCCAATCATGGCCTTTCTACTGATAACCCTGGGGAATCATAATTATGCACGCATTAAAACCCTAGGTACAAGTGTGTGTGTGTGTGTGTGTGTGTGTGTGTGTTTGTGTTTGCATGGGTGCATGCCTCTCATAGCATGTCAATTTTGTGTATCATGTCAGCACAGCACACTGTTGGTGTTGGAGGGAAGAGGAAGCCAGAAGCTGACACATCAATGTATGGCAATCTTGTGGCTTATAGGTTTTACACTCTGTTGCTCTGGAGAAGCATTCAAAGAGTCAGTGTACCACATATTACTGAGTGACACACACAGGCACACATAACATATACACGCACGCACACACACACACTGAAAACAGACAGAGGCTTGTAGACGTTCAAAAAGTAGTACCCTAACCATCACACAGAAAAGTACTGGTGTCACCTTGCAACGTATTCTCATATAATGGTTAATAGATGTTTAGCAAATTAGCACCCTTGCTGGATAGGTTAGGTTAAGGAAAAGAATGTTGTGCGTCGTCATTTTATGTTCTTAACATAAAGTTAGACACTTAACATAAAATTACCTAGGTTAGGAAAGGAATTATGGTTGGGTGTCCGCATTTAGGTACTTAAAGGAGAAGTCTGGTATTTTGCACTTTGAGCCCCATTCCTGGGTAGTTTATGGTGAAATAGAATGGTTAAGACCAAAATCTTGACGATTGCTCCTTCTCTGACAATTTGAGAGAATTTGGCTTTCCCCTCCCTGGCTTAACAAGGCTGTCTATGGCCATGTGTAAATCTGTCCTAAAACCACCTTAAACGTTTGTTTTCAAAGCCATGAAACTCACCGAGTGGTCAGTGGTGTTCGTTGATGTTCCGACGTAAAAATTGTAGCAAACTGTGGTTTCCGTGATGATTTATTTGACATTTTGTCCATGCATTGATTTTCGATAGGAAGCCTCATTGTCCGTTGGTAGTAATCCGCTAATGGAAATGGAAAGGGGGTTGTTTACGACAAGGTTGTAGTCACTGTAGTCTTTTAGCTCAGCGAAAGTGCTGGCTTGACAGTGCTGTGTGCGCTCCTCCTCCTCGGAGGAATTCTCCTGCAGTCGCTGACCACAGAAAACTTGCCCATTATTACTTGCTTGTAAACAACCTTCGCAGTACGATGCCTTTGAACACAGCGCCAGCCTTCTTCTTCTGCTTCTGTCTATGTCCCATTACATTGCAATGGTTTCCTGCCGGTTGGCGACACTCACGTAAAGGAGCATTATCGCCATCAAGAGGGCTGGAGTGTATAACGCTTCAGGGTCAAACGAACAATCAAGCAGAAGTTTACACACGGTGTGAGGCAGCTGAAGAAATAGTTCCACAATCGAGATGAATAGCGAAAACACGGATGGAAGTCACAGTTTGCTATGATTTTTATGTCGGAACATCACCGAACACCACTGACCACTCGGTGAGTTTCATGGCTTTGAAAACAAACGTTTAAGGTGGTTTTAGGACAGATGGTCATAGACAGCCTTGTTAAGCCAGGCAGGGTAAAGCCAAATTCTCTCAAATTGTCAGAGAAGGAGCAATCGTCAAGATTTTGGTCTTAACCACTCTATTTCATCATAAACAAACCAGGAATGGGGTTCAAAGTGCAAAATACCGGACTTATCATTTAATGTAGAGTTGCGTAGGTTAGATTTAGGAAAGTAAAGTTACATAGGTTTTGTTTAGCATTGTCATGTTGTGTACAGTTACATACTTTACATTAACATTAAGATATGACAACATACCTTAAAATAAGTTTAAGTTCACTTGGTTTGACACAGCACAAGAACACCAGTATCCTGGGTGAAAGTCCACTGTTTGTTTGACTCATCCTTCCTAACGTGTATCCTTACAAACAGTTTTGCTATTTCTCTCTTACTCTTGTCAGCACATTGGTCACAAGATTACAGCCTTCACAACTATGTGGGATACACACAAATTACTGCCTCATGATTACGTGCATTAAATATAAATTCTGGTGCATTACTATTTGTAGGTATACATATGAACAGTGCATGAGAAAGGCCTGCTCCTTGACAATGCTTAACTCAAAGATGTCCAGTACTTTCTGAATGTGTGAAAGGATGTGGGAAAGTAAAATGGTATGAAACTACCCCATCAGTGCTGCATGCAATATAATAAAAAGAAGTGTGTACTTAATTATAATAATTAATGACCAAATAAACTGACTGTGAAGCCACCCTCCATTAATAAAATCCAGAGGCCTCTAGATATCAGGCAGCAGAAAAAGGGTTGATTTTAACTTTAAATGACTTGAATAAATTGCGAGCAATCACTTTCCCATTTTTCAATATCCTGCAGTTTACTGTTTGTTATCACAGTTAATTAGCTGAATGATTGAGAATATTAATCTCTAATAGGGAAATTAGAAACACTGGTAGCACTGCATCCTCTGTTTCACATAGTGTACAAACACACATTGTCAAACTAACATGCATTATTGTATTCCACACCCCTTTTGAATGTAAATATGTTGAGCTGAAGCCCATTTTTTATGTTGAGTTTATTTTTTTTTATTACATTACCATCATTCAAACTCTTCTATATAGTCAAATCAGTTACCTTAAAATCCGACAATGTTAATTTTGCTGATAAAAACTGACAAAAAAATTTTCATCAATGACCTTTGTCTGTAAGGCAGCTATGTTTGAACCAGTAGGAGGCGCTGTTGCACTGTCTATTTTGCAGCAAACGTGGCAGTTCACATTGTTTGTCCCTGGCAGGACATCGCAGCCCTGAGATTTGATCTGTTTAGGATCTGTTTTTCAAAGTTTATTTTCTCTTGCCCTGCAAGCATTGTTACAGTGTCCTGCATTATATTACAATATAAGTGAGAAATATTAGGGTAGAGATCTTTCCCTGTGAAATGAGACACACACATGCAGGCATACGTCACGCCTAGTAGCGACGCAAGATACCGGTAGTCATTCAGGTTTAAAAATGCCGGCTCCAGTGCTTGTGTTACCTGTGGTGTGTGCTATGTTTATTCTTCTCTGTCGATGAATCAACAGAGAAGAAGGGTAATTTGCTGTTTAGGCATTTACAGGACACAAGACTGGGTTCTTCACACGAGTGTCTTTGCATGCACATAACTATCCTATATTGAATAAGTTAATGGTAGGCTCCTATCTTGAGAACTCTGGCGTACTGTGTAGCTTAGCAACTTTCAAGACAGAGCATTGGAACTTTGCGATGGCTAAGCAATAGCCTAACTCGGACAGCTACTTGTCCTTGTTAAGAATATGCTAAAAATATGGATGAGCCCCATAACCGGTAGGCTGTTGGTGTTTGTGTAATCACTGCAATACTATCCAAGGAAGTGCATCGATTGCATGACTCTTGACAGATGCACATCGTCAAACAATGATTTTCGAACATTCATATTCTAACCCAACAGTATGAAATTCCTTCACGTGTGCATCAAACAAACATAAACCGACACATTTTGACACTTTTGCATGCTTATTTGCGGAAATATGTATTTCCAACTATACTGTTGGTTTTTGGTGGTGGCAGCCATTTTTTCCAAAACTTACCGAAGTTGCCGACTTTGCAAGGTGTTCTGGGAAATTTCATCCTCCACTTCGTTGAAAGTGTGGGTCGGGGCTCCCTTGGAATCTAGGGTGGGTTTTATGTGTTGGAAACCACTTCCACTATCTCAGTTCTGTTTTGGGACACCAATAGCCTAAACGTGAACACGCACATCCAAGTGCAAGTGGGTATTTCTAGGGAAAGTGTGGGTATTGGGACGGGCCCTAAATCTACATATATACTATCGTCTACTTCTTTGACAACACATCCATCCAGACAATCAAACATTTGAAATAAATGTCCAGGATAGCCAAACTTATTTTAAAGAGAAAACCAAGGCAAACAGAAATGATATTACCCAATCTATGTGTTTATCATTCATCACAGTTCACGGACTGAGCTCCTGGTTCAACTTTAACCCATTGTACAGTACCTACCCCAGTTGGTGGGTGCAGTTTTCCTCTGTAGTACGGGGTTATTACGGCTATTGATGTGATATTTTGTATGGCCACTTTAACTGTACAACTAAATACATACACGTGGCTTAAATAATCTGGCTGAACATGTGGCTTGTTTACAACCTGTCCAACTGTGTGAACAATTACATTTTTCCAATGTCAGACTTTATCATAGTGACATAACAGTGTTTGCAGCTCTCACAGTGGGTTTATCAGAACCTTTTCAATAAAAACAGGAACCTGCTTTAACCTGAAACCAGAACCAAAACAATGAAGTTGCGGGATGTGAAACCAAAACAATGGGCACTGAAGACATTACAGTGTTATATCCCATAGTGATAAAGGGGAACTGCAGACTCAGCTGATAATTATCTGTGGGTTTTTCAGTCCATGCCTTCACATTTCACATTGTTTTTGCTTCTAATGTTCACATTTTCCCTGCCATTGACAAGATTTGTTTTGTCATTCATGACACAACACTTCTCCAAATAAGATAGGGGGCACTGTTACACATCTTCTAAAATAGAACAGTACTGCCATGTCCAAAAACAAATGGAGAAGATGATCCACTAGACACCGGAAGAAGATGAAAATGCATGAAAATGCTGGCACCAACGGAAACATTTACAGTTGCACAAGCCGTGGAGATGTTGACAGTCTAAGACTTCAACAATTCCTGTTTTGATCTACATTCTGAATCTGATTTGGACAAAGAAGCAAATGAGTTGAGTGGGATGAAACTGGATCTCCATGACTGTGACAGTGACATATTGACAAGACGACCAAAGAGGAGAGGGAGACAACAGAGCACTAAACGATCACTGAACATGGCAGTGTGTTTAGCTATATCCATCTATCCATCCATCCATCCATCCACCCACCCATCCATCCATCCATCCATCCATCCATCCATCCATCCATCTATTTTTATCTGCTTATCTGCTCATAAATCCAGGGCTGGGTTGCAGGGGCAGCAAGCCAAGCACAGCACCCCAGACGTCCTTCTCCCAGCTATTATTATTATTATTATTATTGTTATTATTTATTATTTTCATTCATCTAAACATCAATTCAAACTGTTTCAAATGTCTTTTTGTGTTTAAAAACCGAAGGTCTCTTCTTCAGTTCCGTGTATATACTGTTTACATATGCATAGAACAAATTATTCTGTGGCTCTGTAAAGCTTGGTGAATATGATCAAAAATGCTGGCAGTGGCTGACAACTTAAAAACAATACTCTGGCAGGGAAAGTGTTAATACAAAAATAATGATTATTGCAGCTTTAGGTGTCCTTGTCCTCTGTTTAAGTAATTGAAATGTATTTCATGCAATGTACATACATTTCTGTGGCAAGTTTCATATGGAAACCCTGTATTTGCAGAGAAATGTGTGGGTGATTGGTCCTGCCATGACATTCATCTGAGCACAATAATCCATTTGAGCTTCACGTTAACTTTAGTTAACTTTATGTATCTTGAAGGCCTTTGGTTCTTCGGGTAACAGTTGTTATGTCCTGATGAAATGTCCCTGACACTGAAGACCTGCCTGCTTTTTCTTTGTATACGGGTTGTTTTCGAAGGTTTTTGGAATGTAATTGGAAACATCAAGGACTGTTTCAGAGTTTGACTTGGGTACTTTGTTGTCATGGTAATACTTGCCACTTCTTTTAACAAAGTTGGTCGGAGAAAGAACATAATTTAGCCTATGACTCATGGGAGACCAGTGAAGATTTAAAATACATTTCGCAGACATCCATGAGTGAGGCAGCAATGGTTTTGCCAGAGCAGACAGGGTGGAAAAGATTGTCTATGATCACTACATGTGTGCATTTAGTGTAAACTTACTAATGTTGGCCAAGGGGGCAACTTGGTCAGTTTTAGTTAAAGGGGACCTTTCATGCTCATTTTCAGGTCCGTTCTTGTATTTAAGGTTTCTCCCTCAACACGGTTATATGCTTTAATGGTGAGAAACAGAACAAAAATCTGTTTAAGTCACATTAAAAAAAAAATAAAAAGAACACCTTTCTGATTCTGTGTGTATTTACCCTCTGTTTGAAATGCTCTGTTTAATGACTGGTTTTTTGTTTGGGAGGGGAGCTTAAAGAGACAAAGACCAGTCTGCTCTGATTGGTCAGAGTTTCCAGGTCTTCAGTATTTCAGCATTTGTGTACTGTCATTGGCATCTGTGAAAAATTATCATTAAAGGCTTAAACACAACCAGACATGTTCCAGCAGTAATCTGATCTGAAATCATGGAATTTACAACACTGGCAACCAAGTCTATGTTTCCCTGATAGCCCATAGCTACATGTACATCAGCAGTGTACCTGCAGCTGCGGACTGACTGTAATGCTGTGTTTACACAAGAAGCAATAAGGCAACAATGTAATAAGCTACGTAATTGCAGATAGGTTAATCTCTACTTGCTAATCAAGCCCTCGTCAATGTAGTGTACCAAATGTGGTTTGAACCCTATCGCAGCACCAAGAGCAAGCAAGACACTTTGTAATATCCATTAATATACTCCATTTCAATCACAGAATGTGCAGGCAGGTAAAACAACAGTGAAAGTCAATTTCTTGGTTCAGGGCCTTCAAAGACACAGGTTCAGTCCAATACTTTGGCGTAGCACGCTGGAGCAGAGAGCTAGTGAGTCACTGGCGTCCGCTGAATGCACACAAACACTCAAACAGTTTAAACATGTGCAGTAGTGTCAAGGAGCAGTCAAGAGGCGAAGTCAGATGACCAGAGGATCTGATACCAGGACAACACATAAACAGAGCTAACACACCTTTCAGGAGCCAGCTGCAAGTTGGTCAGAACTGGCAAGGAGTTTAGGAACCAGTGGTGATAATGAGTGGTTCCCATGGCACACACACGCAGGCAGAATGTGCAGCCACACTGCGAGGTAATCTGCACCACAGATAATCAGGCAACAGAACAGGTAAACTTATTACGCAGAGCTGACTGGTAGTCTCCCCACACAGCCACAGGGAACAGGCAAACAGAAACCAGGAAAGTGGAAGCAGAGCTCTTGGTTTGGGACAGGAGGCTGAGTGGTTTACTGGGGAGCAGACGAAGCAGGAGAGTCAGAGGTAGGTGAAGTCAGCAAGGGAACAGACGCTGGAAAGTCTTGCATAAGTATGGTGAAGAACAATTTGGCACAAGAGTCTGTGAATCAGCAGTATTTTTAGTGGCAGGGAGTAATGAGCCACAGGGGAGCAGAGTTGGCTTGATGAGGTGGGTGTGATGGACTGGCAAAAGCAGGAGATGTGTGGACAGGTGACTGGCTGGAAGATAGGTGTGGTGGAAATTTACTGGGTGAACTGAGAGAATGGCATGTATGGCAGGTCAGAAGTGCACACTGTGACATGTAGTTATGAGCCCTATTACATTACATCTCCTCTCTGCATCTCCATCATGGTTGTATAAAGAGATCTCAATACAGCATTGGTCCAGCAACTTTAACATCATGGCTGGTTGGAAAACAGGTTAGTACACAGTTGAAAGCAACAGGGCAGCCAGTGAAAATGTAACGGTTACTTTTTTGTTATATCTCTTACCAGCCTGTCCTCATTCCCAAGTCATACTGTCTCATTGTCAATGATTTCAGCGACAGATACTGACGCCAATAGCCACCTTTTGTGGAGGTATGATATGCTGCTGGGGGAGCGTCAGTATATTACGCTAGACATAATCTTTCATGGTGGTATGATACACCGCTAGTTAACCAGAGGGTACCTGTCTCGGCAGTATGATATGGGGACAGGCAGTATCACTTCATAACGTGGCCAGTCACTGTTGCAGCAATATAATATGCCACTGGACCACATTACTTTCAAACAATGTCAGTGAAAACATTTTATAAGGTTCTGGTGTCCCTAACATGAGGACACCAAAATGTTGGTATCTATGCCTCACCAAGGGGGACAATAGGTTATGAAAGACAACAGTACTATGTGTCACACTTAGCTTTGTTAAATCCAACTAACCAATAACCTAACTGCAACAATCACAACAAAAACTTAATAAACAGCATTAAATCACAATTGACAAAGAGCTGTAGTTCCAGAAGCAGTCTTTGCTGTGTCCTTGTTCTGAAGATGCAGATCTGAGGAAGGTGGTCACTCGCGGTCTTTGCAGAGTTAGACATTGAGGTGGTAACTCAACTTGGTTCTCCTTGTTGCTGGACAGTTAGCTGCAAATTTTGTGTTTGGCACACTGACCTCTTTGGTTCCAGGTTGTACTCCTGCTGTAAGTAAAGGCAAGTCGTGCTCCAGGAGAAAAAGAACAAAAGTCTGCAGAGCCATTGGGCGTCTGGGCCCAGGAGGAGAGTGTGTTTGGGCCAGTTAAGGGCCAGGAGGAAACAGACTGTGTGAGAGAGCAGAACTTTTCTTACAGTTGCCTGGTGACATCACAGAGTCGCATGACACCGTAAATGTACTGTCCAATCAAGTTTGGAGACTGGTCCCTCACTTCAGTGAGGTGGGGCATCCTGTCAAGATAGGGGCTCCCAACAGGTGGATGGGTCCAACAAACCCCAGACTTTGACCAGGGAGCCTGGTGTTTGTTTCCCATATGAAAACCATAATGTTTTTTTTTTACACCTCACCACATGCTTTTGTCACAGTGTTGGTAGCAACGTCCCAGAACATCACATGCAGCCGCATGAGGTACCTAGTATGTAATATGTAGATGTGAAAGTCCATTGACAAAGTGGCAGTACATAACGGCTTGGAATGAGAACGTATTACTGTTATTTCTTCAGTCTCTCTTTCAAACTTGGTCGATGTTTGAGCGCTGCTTGTGCGAAACTGGACAGTATTGTATGTGGTGTCATTGCATCACGTTGATAACGGGGCTAAAATTAGTGCATTTGTTGTATTCCCATGGATCCCCAGAAAAACTATGTCAGTCATTTGATTTGGGTGTGAATGCTGATTGTAACCTTTCCGTTACATATAAAAGCCAAATGTTAGAAGGGCTTAGTGTTTTTTTGTGTGTTGGGAAAGGGGCTTTGGAATATGATGATATGTAAAATGCTGAGGCCTACATTTTGTATTTATCACCCTCTCTATTTCTTGAATTTATCCTGCCATGTCTCATCAACACCCAGCTCAAATGGGCATCAGCTATGTACCTAGTTTCCATCATGACCATTACAAATATAAATGTATAAGCTGTTATGAAACATCCACTTTTGACAGCAGCAGTCAGGAATCATTTTAATAGTCTTGGCTACCTCTCTTTCTCTCTGACCCTCTTCCTTTCAGAAATCTTTAGTTATTGTCAAGATGTCTCATTTCACTTTTTGCATATATAGATGTTTTTTTGTCTTGTTTATAACGAAAGGTTGAACTAAAAATGAATATTTCAAGAGTAAAAAAAAAACACCTTGAAATCATTATTATGCCTCTGGGAATCAAAAATACTTATTACTTGTCAAAAACAATTTGCCTTTCGTTCTTCTGCTGTTGCTGTCTCTTTTGCTTCAGCCTAAAATACCTCTTTTTCTTACTCTTTTTCTCAATCTTTTCTCCCTCAAGTACCTAATTAGAGCTACCGTCACCTTATTTAGGCTCAGCAAGCAAGGCAGCATGCACGCACACACACATACAATACACACACACACACACACACACACACACACACACACACACACACACACACACCTTAACATTTAGCAGAGCTTCTTTATTCCATCCCTCATTTTCCGCATTGTAATGTTCAATAAACAAACCCCAGAAGCACACTTATCACATATGGAAGACTTTAAAGGCCCAAATAAGAACAAATTAAATGCAGAGATAAAGTGAAATACAATACACATTAAAAACATGATAATTCGTTCAGCTTTTGTTGTTGCTCTTCCTTGTGACATTAATTTCCCATGCCTCAGTAAATGCATGCATAAAAAGCAAATATATGTAATGTGTACTGTAGTTAGCTTTAGTTCTGTGGTTGATTTGTTTACAGTTTACGGGCATTTACAGTAAAATCTTCCAAATGTAAATGTCTGATTTATGTTCATGGTGAAACTCCTGTTAACACTAGAACTGCCAAGACCGTCTGACAGACCATTTGGGTTTTTATAATTCAAATAACTCTGTTTAAAAAAAATCTCCAATCCTCTCCTTCTATGACTTTTCCTAAATATGTGTATTGTACATTTTCTGAAGCTTATAAGATCCTAAAATAAAACATAAGATTTATGAGTATTTATAACTCCGACCGCCACAGCGGTCACACAGACCTCCGGTGAAAATGACACATTTCGTGGGGTTGTTTTCCCGCGGTTATGATTTTTTTTTATTTGTTATTGTTCATACTTATATATAATGTCTGACAAGATATCTTTAACACTGCAAACTGATCTCCTCCCGATAGCTGCTGGTCAGTCGAGCACATAAGTCACACCGGTCTCTGAGAGAGCTCACACGTCATCTCTAGGTAGAACAGTTGTACTGTCAAACAGTTTTCATCCATCCATGTAAAACGCAAAGAACATACAATGTTGTAGCAAAAACCCTAATGTAATAAATCTCAACAGCGAAAACACCAGTAGACAGCAGCAGCATGCCCACACCGTCTACAGATGCACCGTCTACAGATTCTGGTAAAAATATCAGAAAACCTCACCAAAGTACACCAAAACATAAATTTAAATTTTTGTTTCCAAACATTTATTTGAAAATGAAAATATTTCTCAAAATAAGTAAATATGGGCTCTAGAGCCTGAGAGAAGAATGGTGATTTGTGCCACATAAATGTTCGGATTCTGTTCCTTTGTTTATTTTGTAAAATACTGAAAATCTTGCAGCCCACTTACCGAGCATGTATATATTTATTTATGTTTTGCAGTCCCAGGCCCATAAGGCCCGAAGCGTATTCCTTAGGCACCGCGGCGCTTTCTAAGATGTTGATCGTGCCCTTGTTCATTTGTTTGTTGGGTCCTGTTTTCATGTTATTTTCTGCAGTTATTTTTGCACTTGTTCGTGCCCATAGCTTGCCTGTTTGGTTGAAGGGTTTTTGCTTTTTGTATTAATCTGTATTGTAGCAATAACCTCAAGCTGTACATCCGTCATCCATTCATATATGTCCGTGTGCGCGTGGCACACGTGCGTGCGTGCGTGTGTGTGTGTGTGTTTCTCAGTGAAACGAATTTCCCGAGTTGCAGAGAGGAGGGGAGCAGCAGCATAAAAAAAAAAAAAAAAAAAAAAAAAAAAAAATCCTCTCATTATTTCGGTCTTTATGTCTTTTCTTGTGCAATATTTTATAAAAATACACTATATAGTCAACAATATAGCAGACTAAAAGTTATATACTATTCATTATTTAAGAGTGTACTAAGAGTGCTAATTGTCTATTTCAATGGAGACGTGAAGCAGCGAAAAAAATGCGCACGGTAAAAAAATTAAATACATTTTAAAAAGCTGACTTGTATATTGACATGAGGCGTTGAAAGGTTTGGTGATCCTCTTGACTGTGACATTTTGTTCATTTAATTTAATTTCTGGTACGTTTATTTAAAAAACACACAACTTCTTGATGTGCTTCTGAGGAGGTCCTAGTGTTAAACATGGGACACTGCCAATCATGTTTTTTTTTGTTTTTTTTTTACCTGGATTGTATTTTATTTTGTTAATCACAAGTCACAATGGAAATCAAAGTTTGTTTTGTACTAAATGTGATGCATTATGGGTGACCCACAGTAGTATGGGAGTCCCATGCTGTGTGTAAGTTAGTCTCCCATTCATTCAGACACAAGTCCAACAACAATTGTAATCTACTTTTTATATCATTTGCAAAAACTATGTGCATTTGCGGCTGATATTAGCTCTTAAAAGAAATGCAGGTAAGATTTGTAGTTAAATTGCTCTTTAAGCAATTGCTAATTTAGTGTTTGGGGACATATAGCATTTAGGCCAGTCACTAACAAGCTCTGAGGCGTACGTGACTGACTAGTCTAGTCTAGTTAAAGATGGAACTTTTTTTTTTATATAATGAGCAAGATTACTCTTTTATTTCAATCTTTAACTGTTTCAAAATAACAAAAAACATTAAGTGCCTGATGCAAACGTTTGGGTATCACAGCTTCTAAACACTTTTTGTAGCCAGTTAAGAGTCTTTTAGTTCTTTATGGGGGGGATTTTTACCAATTCTTCCTGCAAAAGGCTTCTAGTCCTGTGAGATCCTTGGGCCGCCTTGCATGCACTGCTCTTTTGAGGTCAAGCCACAGATTTTTAATGATGATTAGGTTTGGGGACTGTGAGGGCCATGGCAAAGCCTTAAATCTTCCTGCAGGTCTTTTGCAGTCAGACCTTTCTAACAATCCTACAAGCAGCACCCTCAGAAGGTTTTCTTCGTCTTCCAGACCTCAACTTGACCTCCACAGTCCCTGTTAACTGTCATTTCTTAATTACAATACAAACTCAGGAAAGGGCTACCTGAAAACACTTTGCTAGCTTCTTATAGTCTTCTCCTGCGTTGTGGGAATCATTTTTTTAGGTTTCAGAATGCTAATGTTTCATCATTAACTTCATGTCTTCTGGAGATCTGTTCATCTTCTACTTACTTCACTGTTTCTGGTAAAAGAAATTTTGACCAGGCATGCCCAACTATTGGCCATCCAATAGTTTAAAATACATGCTTGGAACATTACCGGGACAAAAATTGGACCAACATTGCATGGCAAAAAATAAATGAAGATATTGGCCTGCCAGGTGCGTTGCATGTTTTGTGAAATATTTCATTTAAAAAAACGTATGAACAGCTGAACAATACATATGCCTGCACTTTTATATCAAATTGATAATGACAATCTGGCTGTATATCATGTATAACCATATTTTAGCAGAAAAACATTACTTAGATTCACAATGTGTTAAAACTGGATAAACAAGTTATTATTAATTATTTAGACTCACTGGACAATCAAAACAGGCAACAGGCAGCTAGCACACTGTCATACAGATTTTTTTGAGTGTGGTCAAGGCAAATTCC
The DNA here is from genome assembly GCA_019142605.1 of Cephalopholis sonnerati. Lineage (NCBI taxonomy): Eukaryota > Metazoa > Chordata > Actinopteri > Perciformes > Serranidae > Cephalopholis > Cephalopholis sonnerati. The sequence goes on along the minus strand of JAGQAX010000004.1, from coordinate 4,710,993 downwards.
AGAAAGAAATATTAAGCAGGGGAGGATTTCCGCAGGCACATCAGATATCACAGATATTTCCAAAGGAATGAGTGAACTTCTGGTGGACTCATCTCTGTACACGTCCGTGTGTACGGAAATGTGTAGCACACTACATTGTTATTAAAATAACTTAATTGTTGGTTTTACACAAGAAATAAACAGCAGGCTTGCGCAGAGTTTGTTTTGACCCATTACTCCCCTACCATCCATGCAATACAGACTTTGTTGCTCTTTATATGATGACATGTGTAATACATAAAAAAGTACCTTCACATTTAAGAGTACATACACAGAAACACACAAGCATGTGCCCACATACTTACACATGTCTTTCTAGATGTCTTACTTTGTAAATTGTTTTTTAAAAGGAATTCATCTTTGACAGGTTGTAATTAATCCATAACAGTACTTAAAAAATAAATAAATAAATAAAAGTACAGTGGTATCAAAATAAATACAGATCCTTCAGAGAATAAAGCACCATCATAATGAAGACCACTGTCATCATTTTTAATGCATTACAGATGCCTTTGTTTTTGAAAGGTGAAAATATTGTGCAGTTGTTGTAAGTTACTGACATGTTTGTGGTGATTCGTCATTGCCCTTCAATTACATAAATTATAACTGTGGCTTCCTCCTAAAAGGTTGTTTTCAAAAAGGGTGTAACAATCTTGTTGCAGCTGGGGCTGAACCACCTGGCTGCTTGAGCAGTCAGGGACTTTGATTCATAAACACTGATACATGGTATATCATGCTATATATTTAGAGTACACATAGGTTGTTTGTTGTTTATAGTAATTTGTCATGTCAAACATTTTGGTTACACTTATTTGAACAGCTTATTTAGTGTGTCATGATCCCTACAATTTTTGTGAAGGTTCCTGGATTCAAATGGCTTACCTACAAACAAGGGGTCCACAGGAAGTGCTGCATGTATGCATGAATGTGCATGTGTATGATTTGACTACTAGTGATGGGCAGATTAATCTTGTGGAATCATCTACTTCTTCAATATTCACAAGCTACTTGTTTGGTACTGATTCCTTAAAAAAATTAGGTGAAATTAAGCACTGTCAGCATTAACCCATTAATCGTGATGTGATTTAGGTCTGAACATAACATGTTTTTTTTTTTTTTTTTTTTTTTAGCACAGACAGGCTACCACATTGCCAAAGACAGCAAAGCACTGTTTTGGAGTGACTGAATCTCCACGGACCTGTGGATGAAACAAAATCAAAGAAGTTAACTAAATGGGCAAACACTGACTGCAGACCTGCATTTTAAGTCCTGTGTGTGATTTAACCTGGCTTCATGTGACTACAGAAAATCCCAGCTAGCTGCTAGGCTAATTTATATAATACTAAATGCCATAGGCTTGTGCTATGTTAGCATGTTGTATTTATGTGGACAACGTGTCTAGTACAAGACAAATAATTTGTCAATGAATCTTGTGAGTTGTATTTGAGCCAAATTTTGTCATGATATCTTTGTTGCTGTGGTTCTTGGCTTTATATGAGTTGTGGAGTAGTAAGCTGCTAGGCTAATTTATACAATGTAAAATGCCTTAGGCTTGTGCTAATAACATTAGCATGTTATATTTGTGGGGAAAATGTGTCCAGCAAAAGACAAGTGTTTTGTCTGAGAGTCTTACGTGTTTTAATCAAGTCAATTTGTGTACTTGTGTTTTAAATTGTTGCTACTAAGCCATGTTAGATGTGTGTTTTAGGTATCTCATGAATCAGTCAGACTTAAAAGCACTTCACAGAAACCCTACCATTGACCACTGTTTTGGAGGTGTAACTGCAGTGCAACAAAGACACACCACTACACAAGTATATTATGTACAGTATTAGGGGAACATCCTTAGGTTGGCATGCTGTGACCAGTCATATGCCTTACCATCATGGGGAACAATAGTTTCACATGTACAGGACTTGTTTGAATCAGAGATAGCAACAAATCTAGAACTCCTAAAAAGTGCAAATGCTGTCGCTTTAACCAAGGATCATTGGACGTCATTGAGTAATCAACATTATATCAGAGTAACTACACTTTCTCAACTGGAATAGCCTGGAATAACCCCCAAAAAACAAAAAAAATATATTATTGCTGCCTCGCAGTTGTATGCCTTTGTGCACCAGTCAAGATTCTCTTGCAGTTTATATACATGTCTGTGAAAACATGGATGCTTCAGACACATCTTCCCCTTCAACAGCACAACAAGATCTATACAGCACAGTTTCCAGGGTTACACCAAAGATTAGTGTCAATAATTCAGTATCTGACCAAATGTCTCCCCCTCTGCCCTTGAGACATGATGTTGAGAAAGGGCCAGGAGAGTATTTTACATTACATTACATTATGATGCCACATAGAAGTTAACCTTTTGGATATAAAATGACATCACTTCATTATTTTCATACTGACCGTGACCTTTGACCACCAAATTTTATTTAATTTTTTCTTCCGTGCAAGAGGACATTTGTGCCAAATTTGAAGAAATTCCCTCAAGGAGTTATGAACAAGATTGATGCAAGGTAACAGTGACTTTGACCTTTGACCACCAAAATCTTATCAGTTAATCACTGAGTCCAAGGATTTGTTTGTACCAAATTTTAAGAAATTCCCTCAAGGCAATGTTGTCATCTAAGCCTTAACACGGAGCAGCATTTGTTAGGACCTGACCTTATAACATATCTCCAATTAAAGTATCAAAATGGCTATCAAAAATTATTAATAATAATAATTAGTAATTATTTTAAATAATGTGACTTAATTTACTTTAAATCACCTCATGGGTGTTTCCCGAAAAGGGAAAAAAGATAGCCAGTTGATGATATCAGTCTCATAAAGTTCACCAAACTATCAATTTGGAATTTTGATTATTAAGTAAATTAATTAGAATAACCAAAATTACCATGTTAATAGTAAAGGATGAAGGATTTCTGAGCTCTTCATATAGCAGAGGATGACTATTCATTCTCGAGAGAGAGAGAGAGGAAAGGTGTGTGTGTGTGTTAGTTAGTTAGTTTTAGTTAGTTAGTTTTATTTCGGTCTTTGGTATGAACATAACAACTCATTACGCGATAGTCTTGACAACTCACATAAATACAGCAGCTGATCAAGGTCCAAAGGGTAAAACAAAACAAGATTAAGCAATTCAAAGTAACAAATGAATAAATAACTAAAGAAGGCATTCAATAAATGTTCAAGACCGAAAAGGTGTAGGCTGAAGCATAGCTTATTTCGCCTACCCTTTTACAAAACAGGTTATATTGCAATCTACGGTTTCATTTACTGTACATAAACAAATTAACAAAGTCAAAAAAAAGAGGGAAAAAAGAAAAGAAAAAGCTCTTCAACATAGAAGACACCACAGCTCATAGTCCTGATTTGTATAAGTTGATCATCCTGCTTTTAAGTATTTTTTTAAATGTATAAATTGTTCTACACATTTTTAGATCATTTTCAAGATTATTCCACACGTTGACCACTGTTACAGTTGTACATCTTTGTTTAATGTCGGTTCTGATTTTAGTCTTTGTGAACATACATACCCCTCTGAAGTTGTAATAACTTTGTCTTTTTTTGAACATTTTCTGACCACAGTCAGGCAGCATGTTGTTATTAATTTTGAACATAAGCTGTGCCGTTTTAAAGTCCACCAGTTCTTTGAATTTAAGTTCGTATGTATTTATAAATAATTGAACGATTTGATCTAAAACCATATTGTTGGTCACTTAAAAGGTGTTGCTTTTCTATGAAATCCTCCAGTCTTTGTGTAAAGAGTGTTTCAAGTATTTTTGAGAACTGAGGAAGCAGAGAAATTGGTCGGTAATTACAGAAGTTGTGCTTATTACCATTTTTGAAGATGGGAATGACCTTTGCTGTTTTCATTTTATTAGGAAATATGCCTGTTTGAAATGATTGATTACAGATATGTCTGTCATATAATAGGATTAAGATGGAGATAAATTCATCATATGCCTTGTTTGGATCGTGATGTGAATACACAAGATTCCAATTTTGTTTAGATAAGTCCCTTTCTAACGCATCCAAGGCTTTAGTATTTTCAGTTTGAGTTTTTGTCCAAGTCACGTTTCGTACAATTGTGAAGACAGGAAGGTGGTCCGTGATGTCATTCAAAAGCATCCCACTTACAACTTCACTCTCGATTTCATTGATAAAAATATTGTCTATCAGTGTAGCACTGTTAGTGGTTATTCTTGTTGATTTGAGGATGGTGGGAAATAGACTTAAACAGTACATTGTATTCAAAAAATCTCTGGTCTTTCTGTGTTCATTTGTATTCAACAGATCTATATCAAAGTCCCCACAGACAAAGACCCTCTTTTTCTCAACATTCTTATCATATATATCGCTCATCTTGTCATTAAATATGTCTAGGCAGGACCCCGGGGTTCTATATACACAGCTTATTATTATATTCTTGTTTTTTTCAGTATTTATTTCTACTGTAACCATCTCCATAATGTTTTCTACTGTTGTTGACATTGCTTCTATTTTTTTGCATTTGAAAGCATTGTTTACATACAACGCAACCCCACCACCATTTCTGTTTATTATGTTAGTCGTGAATAATTCATAGTCCTCAAGCTCAACATCAGCCTCCTTCTCATAAGTTAGCCATGATTCAGATACGGCAATGACACTGAACTTGCTGAACTGATTTAAATAGTCCTTAATTTTTATGAAGTTCCTGTACAGACTTCTACCATTGAAGTGTATTATTGATAGACTGCCATCCATCGATACGTTGCACTTAAACTGTTCATCAGTATAATACTCACAGTTGCTGCTGGTGCTGTTGTAGAAGTTATTCTCAGGATCAATGTTACTCTCAAGTTCGTGCAGTTTATGTTCAGAAAAGGAGAATGTTTTCAGGTTCAGCTCCTCATAGTTCTTTGAAGCATGATTATAGTCCAAACTGTTTCGTGGTCCTGTGTTTCCAGTCTCATCCTCCTCTAATTCAAATTCATCGTCATGTAGTTCATTAAATGGAAAGAAAAAATCCATATCCGATATGGTGTTGTCCATCATCGTTCATTGATTTGTATCAAGAATCAACAACACGTAGCCTAATGACAAAAACAAAGACCACAAAACATGACCACATAACGAAGCACAAGGCACACACAGGCACGCACGCACACAAAACAAGAACAAAAAACAAAACATGACACAGCAGGAGAGGACACCGGGCACGCACTAGTCTGCACAAAGTCCACGTAGATCCTCTTCATTGTTTATACTGTGACAGCGCCAAAGTGGTCTCTATCTGTATTTATCCAGATCTTTTAGTTCTCTCACCATCACCACTTTTGCGCTCTCAGGAGCTCCATTCAGCCGTATCAGGACCTTGCAGTTCCTCGTCCATGTTGCTTGGATTTTATTCTGTTTTCTTAGAATGCGTGCCTCTCTTGCAATTTCAGCATTTGTTTTTGTGAGGTGTTCGTTCAGGTATACGCCCGTCCCGGCCAGCTTCTTGCCCTGTTTCAATAACTCAATCTTGCTTTTTCGGTTGGCAAAGCGAATTATAATAACAGGCTTTGATCTGCTGTCTTTTCGGGGTAGCGTGTGACAAGCTGATATGTTATTCCTTGCAATGGATATGTTCCTGCTCTCGAAGAACTGGACTACTTGTTGCTCCAAAGTTTGTAGCTCGCAGTCGGGCGCGTCCTCACCTTTGTCTGTGCCAGCCGCCGCCCTGGCGTACGTTTGGTGCTTTGTTTCAAGTCCGGAGACGACCAGGTCCTCCATTCTCGTGTACTGCTCCAGATTTTCAATCCTTTTCTCCAGGTCGTTTATTTTCTTATCTTTTTCCTTGATGATTGTTTTAAGATGCTTCACCTCATCCATCAGTTCGATGAGTTTAGTCTGTTGCTTGGAGACTTTACTTAATTCCTCACTCAGAAAGGACAGTGATCTCCTAATTTCTTCCATTTCCTCATCCATCACATTTTGTTTGTTCGATTTGGGTGGCATTATGCTGATTACTAATAGTCTTTTTATGACTTTTTAAGTAATTTTTGCCAGCATGAAACGCCGAGATTGCAGCCTACGTCATGAAACTTCGATGTGTGGCCAATTGTCCTAAAAAACAAAATGGCTGACAAAAGAAAACTAAAAGATGGCTGAGTCAAAGATGGCTTCAGGCCAGGGAAGGGTTTGCTTGACGTTGTGCTCAAACAGGACAACCAAAGACAAAGGAAAAGAAGCGAGTCCCCTCTTTGGGTGTAGTTATGTTGAAAGCCAATTTGTGAGTGAGCATATGTATGCAAAAGGGTCTGGGTTAGTACAGAGGATGTTTAGTTGCATGCAAGACTCTGTCTGTGTAAAGCATTAGGAAACTAACATTACTTAGCTTCGATGAACCCAACTAAACAATACCCTAACTGCACACAATCACAACAATACTTTAATAAACAGCATTAAATTACAATTGATGAAGTTAAACATTCTTGCTTACTCTTTACGATTGGAATAATGCTATACCTAGTTGTTACGTTACCAATCCTTGGATGGATGGAAGAGTTGCTTTGTGGCGTGCTGCTTTTGTTAGCTGGCAGATGAAGGCTGGAAACAGCTGTAGTTCCAGAAGCAGTCTTTGCTGTGTCCTTGTTCCAATGGTGCAGATCCAGGGAGACCTGTCGCTATGTGTCCTTGCAGAGTTACAAGTCTGGTGCTAATTCAGCTTGGTTCTCCTTGTTTTTGGTAAGTTTCTTGCAAGCCTTGTGTTTGCCACACTAACGTCTCTGGTTGTCAGGTTCTGTGACTGCTGGGAGCAAGCCACATTCAGAGCAAAACTGCAGCTCCTGCTGTGGGCATATAGAGGTGAGAAAATGGGGGAAGGGTGTACAAGGGCCTTCTGTGTGATGTCCTACCTCTTCAGAGGTTTCAGAGCAGAGAGTCCGTCAAGAGACTCAGGAGAAAGAGCTGAAGAGAAGAAACTTTTCCCAGTTGGCTTGTGACATTACAGGGTCACACGTCATGCCCAGTCTAGACTGGTCTCTCACTTAGATGTGACCATGAGGCATCCTGTGGAGATGAGCACAAATGGCTGTCCTTTGTTTGAAGAACAAAGAACATGTGGCCTTGGCCACCATTTCAGATGGCAAGACTCAGAGGAAAAACCTTTCCATGTCCAGTTTATTTCTTAACAAATAACAAATAATCTGTGAATCCCAACAGTGTTCTTGAGATATCACATTCCTGAGAATGGGGCAAATGGGCAGACAACCTGAAAACATAATGCCTCCAGACATGTCTATTGCCAATGCAGAGAAAACAAGAATAAGCACTTTTAAGTTGTGTCCTACCTCAAAGTCATGGTTTAAAGACTACACTGTTGTAGCAGTGCAGCACTGATTTGAAAGTAATAATCAAGATCATATATTTCTTTGCACTAATTTGATTCTCACTCAAGACACTCTGGTAAGAACTGCTGCACCTTGTAAATATGGACTTGGACATGGACAGTTTTGAAATGTAAAGTAAAAGGATTTTTAACATGTGATAAAAAATGTGTTTAGAAAATGTATATATATACACACATACATACAGTACAGGCCAAAAGTTTGGACACACCTTCTCATTCAATGTGTTTTCTTTATTTTCATGACTATTTACATTGTAGATTCTCACTGAAGACATCAAAACTATGAATGAACACATGTGGAGTTATGTACTTAACAAAAAAAGGTGAAATAACTGAAAACATGTTTTATATTCTAGTTTCTTCAAAATAGCCACCCTTTTGCTCTGATTACTGCTTTGCACACTCTTGGCATTCTCTCGATGAGCTTCAAGAGGTAGTCACCTGAAATGGTTTTCACTTCACAGGCGTGCCTTATCAGGGTTAATTAGTGGAATTTCTTGATTTATCAATGGGATTGGGACCATCAGTTGTGTTGTGCAGAAGTCAGGTTAATACACAGCCGACAGCCCTATTGGACAACTGTTAAAATTCATATTATGGCAAGAACCAATCAGCTAACTAAAGAAAAATGAGTGGCCATCATTACTTTAAGAAATGAAGGTCAGTCAGTCCGGAAAATTGCAAAAACTTTAAATGTGTCCCCAAGTGGAGTTGCAAAAACCATCAAGCGCTACAACGAAACTGGCACACATGAGGACCGACCCAGGAAAGGAAGACCAACAGTCACCTCTACTTCTGAGGATAAGTTAATCCGAGTCACCAGCCTCAGATATCGCAAGTTAACAGCAGCTCAGATCAGAGACCAGATGAATGCCACACAGAGTTCTAGCAGCAGACCCATCTCTAGAACAACTGTTAAGAGGAGATTGCGTGAATCAGGCCTTCATGGTCAAATAGCTGCTAGGAAACCACTGCTAAGGAGAGGCAACAAGCAGAGGAGATTTCTTTGGGCCAAGAAACACAAGGAATGGACATGAGACCAGTGGAAATCTGTGCTTTGGTCTGATGAGTCCAAATTTGAGATCTTTGGTTCCAACCGCCGTGTCTTTGTGAGACGCAGAAAAGGTGAACGGATGGATTCCACATGCCTGGTTCCCACTGTGAAGCATGGAGGAGGAGGTGTGATGGTGTGGGGGTGTTTTGCTGGTGACACTGTTGGGGATTTATTCAAAATTGAAGGCACACTGAACCAGCATGGCTACCACAGCATCCTGCAGCGACATGCCATCCCATCCGGTTTGCGTTTAGTTGGACGATCATTTATTTTTCAACAGGACAATGACCCCAAACACACCTCCAGGCTGTGTAAGGGCTATTTGACCAAGAAGGAGAGTGATGGAGTGCTGCGGCAGATGACCTGGCATCCACAGTCACCGGACCTGAACCCAGTCGAGATGGTTTGGGGTGAGCTGGACCGCAGAGTGAAGGCAAAGGGGCCAACAAGTGCTAAACACCTCTGGGAACTCCTTCAAGACTGTTGGAAAACCATTTCAGGTAACTACCTCTTGAAGCTCATGGAGAGAATGCCAAGAGTGTGCAAAGCAGTAATCAGAGCAAAGGGTGGCTATTTTGAAGAAACTAGAATATAAAACATGTTTTCAGTTATTTCACCTTTTTTTGTTAAGTACATAACTCCACATGTGTTCATTCATAGTTTTGATGCCTTCAGTGAGAATCTACAATGTAAATAGTCATGAAAATAAAGAAAACGCATTGAATGAGAAGGTGTGTCCAAACTTTTGGCCTGTACTGTATGTATATATATATATATATATATATATGTAATTATTAGGGCTGGGCAAGTTAACGCATTATTATCGCATTAACGCATTAATTAATTCACACTGACAATTATCTTATCATGCATTAATGCAGTTTTTAAATATTATTATTATTTTGAAAGTCCTTTGCTCACTCACTCTGAATACACATGCAGACAAACCATGGGTCACAGGAGGGGTGGGATGTTGATCAGTACTGGCTTGGGATGGGCGTCATCATGCGTCTCAACTAATGCAAGCATTTGGGGTGGGCCAAAGACTGCTGCAGCATTCACATGGATGACATGACAGCACAAATGAGCCTCCCTCAAGACGCACCATCACAAGACTACACGAGTTGTATGAAAAGGAGAGGGCTACAAAAGCGAGGGCGTAACAATGTGCACCAACTGTTGCTCTCACTGGAGATGACTGGACATTGCTGGGTAACCATAATTCCCTCGTAGTTACAATGCATTACATTGATGAACAGTGTGAGCTGCATTCACATGCTCTGACTGTAATGAAAACAGAAGAGAGACATTTTGCTGAAAAGTGTGCGAAGCATTTTATTCATGTTGCACAACAGTGGAAAGTTTAAAAAAAAAGTCAGCACACTTAGCATAGATAGTGCAAGAAATATGATCTCTGCTGCGAGACACCTGCCTTTTGAACACATCCCCGTGTTCTCTCATAGTATCTCTGCAGAAAAGTGCGTTTGTTAATGTCCTGGCCAAATATAGAAAAGTTGTGGGCCACTTTAAATACAGTCCAGCAAGTGCTGCAGAATTAGAACAACAACAAATTGAACATGGACAAAAGAAAGATTTGCTTATACAAGACATTCCAACCAGATGGACTCAGGACATGATAAAAAGCATCCGCAGAAACGAACAGCCACTGAGGGATGTAAAGTGAATGAAAAGCACCTTGTTTGCAAACCAAATGTTATTGCACGTTTGTCCATATAGCAGTATATTGAAAATAACGGTGCACAATACACAACACACACTACGTTTGAATTCATTATGGAATTTTGCTTAATTGCGATTAAAAATTTTAATCGTTGCCCAGTGCTAACAATTATATATTTATTAGGGCTGTCAATAGATAAAAAAAAATAACTACTAATTAATCTTACATTTTAAAATCCATTAATCTAGATTAATCGCGATTAATTTCCTTCTAAAGTTAAGTACTGTCTAAGCTTAATCACAAATAATTTCATCTTTATCTCATCCATTTGCACTCATGTGGAAAAGGAGAGGTAAGGAGATGTGAGAGAGAGAGAGCTTTTGAAAATGACTATGCCAGGTATGTTTGTCCAAAAACGCTGGTACTAGGCCTGTTTGAAGCATTCTTTCATCATTTTAACGTCATGCTGTTTAGATCACTACCATCTCCGAAAATGGATGGAACTTTTAGCGGACCAGACGGTAATTTTGTTACTTTTAGATCATTAATGTTTAACTTGAACATTGCCTGCTTGTTGCCAGGCTAAAGGCTATACAAAGTGCAAGAAGTTTCTAAATATTCCATGTATATGAAGACGACAGAGAGAGACAGAGACAGTGCTCATTTAAAGAAAGGGGTGGGACAAAGGAAGAGTGAGCATGTGTGAGCAAGTAAGAGAAAGAGAGAAAAGAATCATACCAGTTTTGTTGTCCTAAAAATGTCAGTACTTTCTGAAGCATTTTTTTTGTCACATTCCCGTCATGTTATGATGTAAGGACTGACACCAACACGTGTGTTAGATGTTCTTGTTTATTTTGATACCCTGGCCATCATTCTAGCTTAAAAATTGACCTCCATACCATCGCTAAAAGTGCATGGAACATAATGTTGGAGCACCTGCGTTGATTGCGTTAATTTTCTTTAACACGTTAATCGCATTGACATTAATCGCGGAGATCGATGATGGTCACATCACTTCTAAATGTCTTCATTACTTTTTGTATAAAGTTCATGCCCAAGCAGCCCTGATAAATTTTGCTGGTCCATGTCACCTGAAAGTCTAAAGAAAGTCCAAACCAGCAGCAACATGAGTAACAATTTAAAACATTGAAACAAAACACACTCAACAACAACATTGTATGGGGTGACCAAATGCAATAAGATGTCCATAATAAATCTGTGACACAGTGGCCATTGTTATTAATGGCCAATATATCATGGGATTTTTCTTTAAATGTGTTTTTCTTAACATAACCAGTATTTTGAAAAATCACTTAAAATCATTTAAGATATGATGAGATATTAAAATTGGTGACAAAAAGCGTCAATATCACATTGAATTTACAAAGTTTGTCATTACCCATCCTTGATGAATACTTGCATTTATTGTTGAGTTCTGACACCTGTACTATTAAACTGCGCTTGCTGTTTTTGGCAGTAACCATGGATGTGACCAAATCAACCAGGACCGAAATCTAACTTTACACTGTAATGACCATAAATAATAATTACAACATGATATAGCTAACGGTTTAACAAAAAATGTTACTTTCACGGAACCAGACTCATCCCTGTTTAGAAAGCAGCATCAAAACATATAAAACAGAAACCAAGCCGTTGGTTATTTCTTAAGATCAAAAGTGTCAAGAATCAAAGACAGTTCATGAGACTGCAGTTCCAAAACTCATTAAGTCATTTCCTCCATATGTATTTAAAGATATAAGTGCAGAGATGATTAAAAACCAGACAGCAGTGTTTCCTTAAAGATTAAAAAAAAATGTACAAATGGACAATTTTCATCATGACACAGATAGAAAATCAAATGAGGAGAAGTGGGCCTCAATCTGCTTTGCACATTGAAACACATGATGAGTCAGGGAACTGCAGAAGAAGAAGTTGAAGCAAGCCCAGCACTAACCAAGCAATTTGTCACAGATGACTGAGTAGATGGGTTAAACTTAATTAATATTTTAATGGGAAATTTACCTTTTGTATGCTCGACTTTCAAGATGGATGAGTTGTGTAACCTCAGTGCAGCTGAGGTGGAAGTCTGAACTGGGAAAACATTTGAGCCTTTAGCTTCCTCCCTACAAGTAGGAAGGAAAAGTAATGATAGCATCTTTGCTGAGCCTCCCCAGAACTGTTTAACCTTGGTGCATTATGCTTTAAACACTAATGATAATTCTAATTTATAAAATTAGGGTTCCTGTTTTTTTCTATGTGTTTGTTGTGAGTAAATTACATTAGGGATAAAGAAAAAAAAAGAATTATATTATCTTTAAGGATATTAAATGCCTTAACTCTAGGGGAAGAATCTAAATAGTACTATTTATTAGGCCCACTCTTGACAGACAAAGGTCAGTTCCCACAACAACAGGGCACTTCTTTTGATAGCCATAATGTGAATAGAGTGGCGTGAAGTATAGTCATACTTTAGAAAGTTTTGGTGGCATCTCTGCACGCTGAACTGCCTCCATCAAATACACTGCACTCAACTTCACACAGCAGAGACTGCATGGGATTTAGCTGCTGCTGTGGAATTGTGAGCTTTGAGCTGGGGACAGCTGGTCAGAGTCCATCTGCCAGTAGGTGATTTGTGAATTTTTAACAGGGGGGCTCCAGAAGCAATTCATCTGCAAAGACCCCCCTGTTTAAATGCCTAACTTTACAGCAGGGATAAACATGTGCACAGCCTTGTACAAAAGTTTGTTTTGGTCTCTATAGCTAATTTCAACATTCATTACAACTGTGCAGAGGTGGATTTTCATATACATTTTTAGCTTCAAGTTACGAATATTTAAGGGTGGGGCTGCTTTGAGTGACAGACTGTCTGCAAGGTGCCGCTACAGTCTGTGTGTCAGATCAACACCCCACTCCTCCACAGCTCCAACCTCTTTTCAAAATATGGTCACTTCTGGCTCCAAAAATCCAAGATGTCCATAAAACAATGGGTGACATCATAGTGGCACTGTCCATTATTTTATACAGTCTGTGGTATTTACATCCATTTATGGCAAACTGCTGGTGTGGAAATGAGGCTTGTGCACACGTGCCCAGTTTCACAATTATGGCACAGTAGTCTGGAAATCTTGCACAATTCTGTCTTTTACATAAACACAGTTTTAGTCAAGAATCTACACAGAGGTTTAAGCATCTGGCCCCTTACTCTGCTTGCATTTGGGACATATTACAGTGTGTTCTCAGTGGCAGTGGTAGGTCTATCATGTGAATGGAGTGTAATGCTTTCATTCTTAATATATTCACACAAGGCATATAAAAGAGGAGGGCCATGGCGCAGGGGTTGACTCTGTACAACAAAATGAGAGAATAATTATAATTATAGCTACTGCACAGCAAGGGGTCAGGGCTGGGCACTTTGAGGAGCAAGAAGAAGAAAAATGGCTATCTGTGATCTAGTTGAGCTATCAGTGCTGGGAAGCCCCTTTGGATAAACAATGTAAATTCTTACAGCTAAGCTAAACATATCTATGAAGAAGAGTTTAGAAAAGAAAGAAGAAATCGGAACAAATCCATGAGGATCCATAAGTAGAACTTTCTGGGCCAAAAATATCATTAATCCTTGATATATCTTTGAAATCACGTGTTTCTAATTTACACAGCACAACATCTGAGGAGGCAAAAGCAGGTTTAAGCTGCTCACAGCCTTTAGACACCAATGGAAGGTTATTATCAAATTGAGCTACCACAGCAGTAGAGATTCAGAGTTGACACTATGATACAGCCAACCGCTAAGGTGCAGCATAACAGCTGTACATTTATTTACAGGCAGGTTTCAAACTAGTGTCAGAAATGCAGGTATTATGACAAAATTTTGAGAATTTGCGTACTTCATCTAGACAACAAATCCATCACTCTCCTTCTTGGTCAAATAGCCCTTACACAGCCTGGAGGTGTGTTTGGGGTCATTGTCCTGTTGAAAAATAAATGATCGTCCAACTAAACGCAAACGGGATGGGATGGCATGTCGCTGCAGGATGCTGTGGTAGCCATGCTGGTTCAGTGTGCCTTCAATTTTGAATAAATCCCCAACAGTGTCACCAGCAAAACACCCCCACACCATCACACCTCCTCCTCCATGCTTCACAGTGGGAACCAGGCATGTGGAATCCATCCGTTCACCTTTTCTGCGTCTCACAAAGACACGGCGGTTGGAACCAAAGATCTCAAATTTGGACTCATCAGACCAAAGTACAGATTTCCACTGGTCTAATGTCCATTCCTTGTGTTTCTTGGCCCAAAGAAATCTCTTCTGCATGTTGTCTCTCCTTAGCACTGGTTTCCTAGCAGCTATTTGACCATGAAGGCCTGATTTGCGCAGTCTCCTCTTAACAGTTGTTCTAGAGATGGGTCTGCTGCTAGAACTCTGTGTGGCATTCATCTGGTCTCTGATCTGAGCTGCTGTTTACTTGCGATTTCTGAGGCTGGTGACTCGGATGAACTTATCCTCAGAAGCAGAGGTGACTCTTGGTCTTCCTTTCCTGGGTCGGTCCTCATGTGTGCCAGTTTCGTTGTAGCGCTTGATGGTTTTTGCGACTCCACTTGGGGACACATTTAAAGTTTTTGCAATTTTCCGGACTGACTGACCTTCATTTCTTAAAGTAATGATGGCCACTCGTTTTTCTTTAGTTAGCTGATTGGTTCTTGCCATAATATGAATTTTAACAGTTGCCCAATAGGCCTGTCGGCTGTGTATTAACCTGACTTCTGCACAACACAACTGATGGTCCCAACCCCATTGATAAAGCAAGAAATTCCACTAATTAACCCTGATAAGGCACGCCTGTGAAGTGAAAACCATTTCAGGTGACTACCTCTTGAAGCTCATCGAGAGAATGCCAAGAGTGTGAAAAGCAGTAATCAGAGCAAAGGGTGACTATTTTGAAGAAACTAGAATATAAAACATGTTTTCAGTTATTTCACCTTTTTTTGTTAAGTACATAACTCCACGTGTTCATTCATAGTTTTGATGCCTTCAGTGAGAATCTACAATGTAAATAGTCATGAAAATAAAGAAAACGCATTGAATGAGAAGGTGTGTCCAAACTTTTGGCCTGTACTGTATGTGTGTGGTCTACTGGGAGCACTGCTGGTTGTAGAGTCTGATAGCTGCAGGAAGGAAGGACCTACGAAAGCGCTCCTTCACACACTTTGGGTGAAGCAGTCTGTTGCTGAAGGAGCTCTCCAGTGTTCTGAAAGTGTCCTGCAGGGGGTGGGAGTCATTCTCCATCATGGATGACAGCCTAGCCATCATCCTCTTCTCACCTACCACCTCCACTGAGTCGAGGGGGCATCCCAGGACAGAGCTGGCCCTCTTGATCAGTTTATCAAGTCTCTTCCTGTCAGCTGTCGAGATGCTGCTCCTCCAGCAGACCACTCCAGAGAAAATGGCTGATGCCACTACAGTGTCATAAAAAGTCTTCAGGAGTGCCCCCTGCACTCCAAAAAGACCTCAGTCACCTGAGCAGATAGAGTCTGCTCTGGCCTTTCTTGTAAAGTGCGGTGGTGTTATGAGTCCAGTCCAGTTTATTGTTCAGGTGAACACCCAGGTACTTATAAGATGTCACCATCTCGATGTCCGTTCCTTGGATGTTCACCGGTGTCAGGGGGGAGAGTGTTCGCCTGCGGAAATCCACCACCAGTTCTTTGGTTTTCCCCGCGTTGATCTGGAGGCGGTTCCGCTGGCACCATTGCACAAAGTCCTGTGTCTGTACTTGGCTGTATCTGTACTTTTCTGGAGTCTTATTTTATTCTCCTACTTCCACTTTTACTTTACTTTATTTTGACCGACCATTACAGTATCACTGCCAGAGCGGAAGATGGCTCTGCCACAGACTACAAGCAGGTTTGGTGGAGCTGGCTTGTCATTGGCAGTGATCAAACTGCCTTATCACAACATCGCGTTCAGTTTGCTCCCGCTTTGCCTCTTGGTATGGTGCAACGACAGAACCCTTCTGACAAAGAGTTCTCTTCTACAAAGAGTTAAGTAAGCGCCTTCTTTTAAGATGCTGAAGTGGTTGAAATATCCTGATGGTTTGCTGTCAAAATTCTGTTGTTTAGCCCTTCTGTTTTGGGCCTTCTAAGTTTGTTTAGAGAGTGAATTTAAGACTCCATGTACATGTATTACGTCTTGTACATTCCCAGCCTTGTATTGCTGCTATAGCCAAAGGAAGTTTGAGTGTCCTTCAGGCTAAATGTGTGAAGATATTGCATAAACAATATGATATTCAGACTTTGGACTGCTTTCTTTATTAACTACATAACATATTAAAACTTCATACTTGTACTTTTACTTCCAATACTTGAGTACATTTTAAAGTAGACTACTTTTAAGTACAAAAAATATTGAATACTTTAATACTTCTACTTGTGTGGTGCTTAAAGAAGACTTCAACTTCTACATGAGTCATTTGTTTGGTGGAGTATCTGTACTTTTACTCAAGTCTGGGCCTATGGTACTTTATACATCTCTGCTGGCGAGTTGATTTTCTCACCCTGATGAGTGACTCGTAGCCACACGCCACCACCATCCATTGTCAAACATAAAAAGCACCACCAAGACTTGCAAAATAGACAGAAAGGCCTAAATTTAGTGCAAATTTAGTGAAGTTGACAGAGACCTGACAGGAAGCTTCCATACCTTTATCATCACTGTATTGATAAATACCTCATACAGCCCCACTTCAAAAAATTCTAACTATTCCTTAAATGTACTTATTCTATTACTCAGTCCACACACTCTTGGGAATCTCATTTCCAAGGTTTTCAACTCAGTGAAAGGCAAACAGAGTCACACAGAAGACATCTTTGTGTTGGAGTGATCTGGAAAGCAAACAAACTGATTTTTTTCCTAACAAATGACAGTTACAGAGTACCTAATAAAAGACAAAGGCTGTGAGAAGCTGTGACAACTGTATCAAGTCATTTATTTAGCCACTTCAGGTCACTTTACAATCTGACACATGCGCTTTAGATGCATACTGGAGTCCTGCTGATTTCAGTCGCATATCTCTTTTTTGACAGATTGCTCTGTCAAAAAAGGAAGATTTGCCTTTATTCTGAGTCATGGTGACTCAGGTAGTGTGTGTGTGTGTGTGTGTGTGTGTGTGTGTGTGTGTGTGTGTGTGTGTGTGTGTGTGTGTGTGTCTGTGTGTTGGAACAAACTGAAGTCCGACCAGCAGCAGCAAGTCATTTGTCACGGATGACTGAGTAAACAGGGTAGTCTTAATGAATATTTTAATTGAAGCATTACCTTTTTGAACTTTTGGCTTCTGACTTTTCTCCCGGCTGTCTCCATTGGTTTAGGCATCATTCCTAATTAATAGGATAGTCATTTGTGATGCTGACAAACAGTCTGTTGTGTACACACATGCACAGACATGAATGCATAAGTAGATACACACACATACTGAGGCACTGATGCATATGTAGTGTGTACTCATACACACACAGAGCATGTGCACACACGCATATACTGCAAACTATCCTCATCTGAATATCACTGTCAGAATCCCATTCATTTTTCATACTTAGGCAAAGAGTAAGTGAGTTCACTGCTTGCCTAATAGCCAGTCAAGCTCTTTTTGAAAATGCTGGAGCAAACATACACATATGGAGGCAGGGATGCATGCACACACAATAATAAACAAAGAGGATGCTGCCATGTGTGCAGACAAGCATGCACACATAATCCTGCAGATGAAACACATCAGTAGCTCAAATATCTGTAGTGAATTTGAGTAGAATAATAAAAAGCTTACAAAATAGCTGAAAGAATCATCAATCACATTACTATCACCACATTTCTATTACCTCCTTTTTTTTTAAAAAACAACTGCACATGGACCGTTATATTTTCTTGTGTTTTTTAAATGTTTACTTGTGTATGGACAAGTACACAGCATAAACTAACTACTGTGCAATGCCTGTCCCTAGATGATCCTTTAAAAACATACAACTCAATAATGAATACACAAGAGACAGTACAAAAGACAAACTCAACAATAGATATTAGATTAAGAACAGAAAACTCAGAACACAACAAGAACATTCACACAGACTCAAAATTACTAGATACATTGCAACGTCAGGAAAACAACTGACTTCATTATAAATAACTCTTAAGATTATGTTCCAGTACGCATAGGTGTAATTTACACTGGGGGCACCACTTTTTGATTTAGGGCTGGGTGATATGGCTTAAAAATAGTATCATGCTAATTTTTTTTTTTTTTTTTTATAATTATTTTTATTAGGTTTTAGCCACAGTTTTATATATCTCCATTATCGCATATTCACAGAACCACTTTTTTTCCATTTAAATGACCTTGAACCAAACATAAAAACAGCAGGAGTAACAACCTCATTATTACAACTAATTCAAAACAAAACAAAACAAACGAGCAACAACAACAACAACAACAAAAAAAAACAAAAAAAAACTGAGACATACATCACCACCAACAAGACAATCACAGATACCTTACATGAATGTGCTACAGTCTGCAGTGTGTTGTTAATCAGGTGTAACCAAGTCCAGTTGAGAGGGGTCCACTGTGTCCAAGACAGGTTGCCATATTTTGATAAATCCCTCCATATTATCATGAAGGGTGTAAGTCAGTTTTTCCAGAGGGAGAGTTCTCCATACCTCCTTATACCAGTTGTCCAGTGCAGGGGCGTCCTTCGAGATCCAAAATTTGAGAATAGTCCTCCTTGCTAAGTGCAAGAGTATCCCAATCAGTTTAGCATTATGGCTGTTCCTCGCATCATCCACCTTGGCTGCTAGAATACAGTGAAGAGGTGATAGTTCCAAATCATAACCTATCAAGGTAGCCACTTCCCTTTTCACCTCTCCCCAAAATGTCTGCATCTTTACACATTTCCAAAACATGTGCATGCGTGCCAACTTCTGAGTTGCATTTAATGCATTTACAAGAGCTCAGACCAATCCTGCCCCTCAATAATGGTGTACAATGAAGCCTGTGAAGAATTTTAAATTGCATCTCCCTATCAGTATTACATCTTAAAATAGTATGTGTGTTTTCCATAACTGATGCCCAAATATTTTCTTCTATTTGACATTCAATGTCAATCTGCCACTGCTTTCGAATGTGGTCTGTAGTGTAATTAATATTTGAGCCAAAGGTTTCATAAACATGGGAAATAAATCTTTTTGGTGGAGGTTGTTTAAGAATGTCTTCCAAGAAAGATGTGTTTGGGGCATGTACATTCGTTGGTATATAATGTCGTATTTGCAGATAGCGGTAAAAATGTGACTGTTGTAAAGAATATCTGCTCCTCAAACCCTCAAATGACTCCATTGTCCCTCCTTCATAAAGTTTGACAAGCCTATCCAGGCCCTTTTCTCGCCAGAGTCTAAACACTACATCTTGACAAGAGGGAGGGAAGTCTGAGTTTCTCCATATTGGAGCCAAAAGTGAAAAATGGTTCTTCAATTTGAAGCAAATCTTAATTCTATTCCATGTGTTTAATGTGTTTAGTACAATGAAGTTACTTTGAACCTCCACTTTTGCCTTCTTGTAATTTACAAAGGGGCAGTCCTCTAATGTCAGTAAACCACAATTTCTAGACTCCATATCAATCCATGTATTTGTAGCATCTGGATTCACCCATTCATATATATACCGCATTTGAGCTGCCCAATAATATAGCCGCACGTTTGGGACTCCAAGCCCCCCTTTCTCCTTGCCTCTCTGTAATCT
This sequence comes from Cephalopholis sonnerati, assembly GCA_019142605.1. Lineage (NCBI taxonomy): Eukaryota > Metazoa > Chordata > Actinopteri > Perciformes > Serranidae > Cephalopholis > Cephalopholis sonnerati. Next base: position 4,691,059 of record JAGQAX010000004.1, on the reverse strand, counting down.
ACTTATTTTCATTCTAACTTTTTTACCTTGCCAAATGAACTGTGTAAACATTTTATCTAAATTATTAAAAAAAACTGTTGGGAATTGAGTTGGGCGACATCTGTAGTGGATACTGCAACTTAGGTAATATATTCATCTTAAGCACACTTATCCTGCCTAACCAGGAGACAGGTAAGGTTCCCCACCTATGCAAATCTTCCTTAATATGCATTACAATTGGTTTGAGATTTAGCTTAACTAGTTTTTTGAGAGAGAGGGACCAATTCTTATGCCAAGGTATGTTATCTCCTTAAGTGACCAATGAAAAGGAAAGCCATTAGGAGGAGCAGAGCCTGTCATGGCACCAACGGGCATGGCTTCAGTTTTTGAGAGGTTCACCTTAAAGCCTGATATATGTCCAAATTGCTGTAAGCATTCAAGCAGACATGGAATGGTGGTATCTATCTCAACCAAATACAGCAAAACATCATCCGCATAAAGTGAAATTTTATGTACAGTACCTTTAACATCGAAACCCTTAATCATTAAGTTAGTTTTAATGAGTTCTGCCAAAGGTTCAATAGCCAAAGCGAACAGCAGGGGACTCAGCGGGCATCCCTAACGGGTCCCACGCTCCAACGGAAAAGGATCTGAGCAGTAGGCATTAGTAACAACTGTTGCTTTGGGAGACAAATATAGAAGCTTCACCCAATCAATAAAGTCTGCCCCTACTTTAAATTTTTCCATAGCGTAAAAGAGGAAGGGCCATTCAACCCTATCATCATGCTAATTTTAAGATATATCAGGATACACAATATACATATTTATTTTATATTTTGAAATCTCTAAACCACTGTAGACTACGAAAATACAAAATTATTAAATTAATTACTTTTAAATTAATTACTAAAATAATTAAATAATTACTACCAACGGATTATGAGGCTTCCTATGGAAAATCAATGCATGGACAAAATGTCAAATAAATCATCACAGAAACCACAGTTTGCTACAATTTTTATGTTGGAACATCAACGAACACCACTGACCACACCACTGGCTAAATTCTCTCAAATTCTCAGAGAAGGAGCAATCATCAAGATTTTGGTCTTAACCACTCTATTTCATCATAAACAACCCAGGAATGGGGCTCAAAGTGCAAAATACCAGACTTCTCCTTTAATGAGCTTGTTGGGGCTATGGCTTGTTTACAGTCACAATTAGGAAAGGCCAGGTGATGCAGTTTTCAAAGCTTTGTAAATATTTTGACTCCTGAAACCTTGTCCCAACAATAAGCAGCCATGGGCTCCTCTAAACAGCTGCTTGGCACTCTAAAAACTAAAAACAAGTCCTGTGGACTGATGATAAAATAGAACTTTTGGATGCAATGAGCAAAGGTATGTTTGGAGAAAAAATGGTGCAGAATTTCATTTAAAGAACACCTGTCCAACTGTTTAACACAGGGGTGGATCGATCATGCTTTGGGCTTGTGTTGCAGCCAGTGGCAAGGAGAACATTACACGGGTAGAGGGAAGAATGGATTCAGTTAAATTCCAGCAACTTATGGGAGCAAACATCGCCATCTGTAAAAAAGCTGAAGATCATGAGAAGACTGCTTCTACAACAGGCCAATGATCCTAAACACACCTCAAAATCCACAATGGACTACCTCAAGGGGTGCAAGCTGACAGATTTACCATAGTCCACACAGTCCCCAAACCTAAACAAAATTGAAAATCTCCAAATAATCTCACAGAGCTAGAAGCCTTTTGCAGGAAGAATGGGTGAAAATCCCCAAAACAAGAGTTGAAAGACTCTTAGCTGGATACAAAAAGCATTTAGAAGCTGTGATACTTGCCAAAGGGGGCACTACTTAGCACTGACCATGCAGGGTGCCCAACTTTTGCTTCAGACCCTTTTCATTTTTTGTTATTTTGAAACTATAAAAGACTGAAATAAAAAAGTTTTGCTTAAAATATTGAAGACATGCGTCATCTTTAATGTTTTGCCGTTTAGAAGTCAGGTTTATTTGTTTAGCTAATTACAGTAAATGGAATTTTAAACAAGTTGCCCAAACTTTCGCATAAAACTGTATAAGCTTTTTAAATCAAGGGTGTTATAAATTTATTAGAATATATTAATGTATTATTGATGTGAATAGGTGCAACAGGCACATTTAAAGAGGTTACTGCCCTAAAAAAACGAGGACTGAAGAGTAAACCATGCCTTTGTGTGTGCTGACTCAACTGAGATAACATTAAATGAGAAAACTTGGTCTCCAAGAGAATTAATATTGGAAAGCAATACTGAATGCCTGATAGCTTCACTGCATTATATTCCACTAGAGTTTTAGATTTTTAATTGTCACCTCCTGTCTGAATTTTGTGTTTTCCTTCACAAAAACAAAGACTTTTTCCATCACGAATTGGTGCGTAAAAATTCACCACAATGAAGGGAATGTGTGTTTGATGCTCAGGATTTTCTGGGGGAGGACCTCCAGGCCCCATTTCACATGGATCCACAACAGTGTTGAAACAACACCTACGCCCTCGACTACACGCTATCTATTATTCTGCTATGTACGTCTTTGTCCTATCAAATATTAAGTATGAAGAGCAGGTTTGTAACAAATATCATTTACAGTTTTGGTCTAATGAGTCCCTCAGCTTTTTAAAATATTCAAATGTTATCTGCAGATGCCACTTGGGGCTGCCAAAGTGCAAAGTCACCTTGCATAGAAGAGTATTTCTCTTTATTGTGTCAGTAGTTGCTCACATCATCAATAGACACAAGTGGCTTTAAACTGGCAGAAAAAAAAAAAACAGGACATTTCCCAAACAGTGGGACCAAATTAACTTGCTTTTTTCCTCTCTGCCTCTTCATCCTCTCTTGAAAGTTTGATTGGCAGAGCATCACTGAGTATGAACACACACACACACACACACACACACACACACACACATACACTCACACCCCCACACAAACACACACTGTGCCTTCTGTCTATCCCACCACACCCTGTTATCTCTGAGGTACCAGTTGTATTTCCATATTTGGACCAGTGAATAATAATATGGCTGGGGGCCTTTGGGAGGAGGATGGGCTTATTATTGTGTCAAGGCTCTTGAGTCTAAACTGACAAGTTTATGGCAACACACACACACAAACACACACACACGCACGCACGCACACTCACTGATGCCCTCGTAGTCCTCTGTTTCTATTCTCTGGCTATAATACACATCAACACTGGTGGGATTCAGTATTTTATGAATATTATTATTACTATTGTTATTATTATTATTATTTTATTGTTATTTACTGCCAACAGTCATAGAAGCTAGCACTCATAAACAAAGTGTGTTTCTGTGTGTGTGTGTGTGTGTGTGTGTGTGTGTGTGTGTGTGTGTGTGTGTGTGTGTGTGTATGTGCTTTCTGGAAAAAAAAAAAAAAAAAAAGCCTAACCTAAAGATATCACACTAAGATGACCTGAGATGAGTGAGATGAGATCAGAGATGACCTGGATAAAAGTGATGAGAAAATCTATGATAAAATTTGAGTCAATGGAGATAAGTGCTATGTGTTTGGGAAGGAAAAAGATAATGTATACCCATACAGTCAATTTATCTCTCTATTCCAAACCACAAACACAATATTAATCAGTAGTTATAGAGCAATGAAGCAGGCAGGGTTATATTAGGCTACCAGGGTTCTGGCAATGAATGTCCTAGTCATGTTTGACTCTAAAGTAATTCCAAAACATGGATTGACAAGAAGCCCTACTAGCTGACTCAATATAAACAATGAGCAACTATGAATCACTGGTTCTGTTAGAGTCAAAAGGCACAACTGTGTACATAAGAACTTGAGGATGGAAGTCAGCTGTGAGTCAGTGAGAGCATTGGGGGAACAAAGATCTGGGGCCTCATTTATAAATGTTGCGTAGGCAAAAAGGAAGGCATACACCACTTTCTAAACAAACTTTGGGATTTATGAAAAACAAACTTGATGGGAGAATGCGTGGTCCTCAAGGACACAGGGTGTATGAAAGATTCTGACTCACCTCAAAGCAGGTGTGAAGATGACATATCTGCCTTGCTGGAGAATATTGCAGTCCATGGTTTCAGGAGAGAGTGCATCTTCAGAGACTGACATAACATGTCTGAAGAGAGTGACAAAAAACCAATGAGGTTTTTCTGACTGCCAAGACATTCAGAAATATGCGTGTGAAAACAGCTTCACCGTTTTCTCTATGGTATAGCTCTGGACAAATGTATTTCCTTATAAAGAGAAATAGGGGCGTGGCAGTATGCTGATTGCAAATAATAGGTACACGCCTGTCTATTTAGACTGATTCTAACTGACTAATGACTTGTTCAGACTACACAATATCAGCCCGAATATTGCCAGACGCACTGTTCGTCAAAAGATCGTGAAAGGCAATGACTGTTGTGCGTGATGATCCATCGTTTTATCCTGTGTAGTTTGTCATAGTAAATGACAACTGAGGCTGCATCTCGAACGCCTCAACACTCCCCAACAGAAAGTCTAGCATGTTTGATGTCTTTTGCCTTCTATGACTACCCCCGTCACGGCCGTCACTTTGACCAATAGAAACACAGAGCGATCTGCTGTTGTGGACAACTATATGGCAATAACACCCCAGTCATTTTGATATTTCCTCTGGGGATGTTACCACAACAGAGTGAAAAGGGAAACCTTCAGCAACCCAGTGACTACTGCCATCAGCATCAAGTTAGAAAATATCTATTTTAAGTTAGCAATATCTATTTTCTTGCTTTCTTGCTATTTTCATGCTTTAACCCCCCACACTCCACACCCCCTTTCAAGAATTTAAACTTCACATTGTGAGTAATGTTTTTGTTTTTTTTTTGCCTTTCTGTCAGGATTTGCCATCACTGTCGTCATGCTGTCAGTATGGATAACTATTAATGGGGGGAGTTTCACTCACTAACTAACAGGAAACTATGGGTGTCAAAAGGGTGGGACAAGATACTTGTCCACATGTGCCAATTTAATTGTGATTTATTAAAGGAAACTGGCATAGAACCTGCATGAGCATTGTGTTATAAATGAGAATATTTTTGTGCGTAAGCACTTTTTGTGTTTCACATGAATTTTAAATTGTTAACACAGTTTTATAAATGAGGCACCAGATCGGTTAGTTTAAAACTTTGCTATCTTCCATCCTACCTCCAAGACACAGCACCATGTCACAAAGACCTAGAAGCTGTATCTGGGAGGTAGCATGGAAGCAGGCAGCATAGCATCTTCAAACCTGTTATTAGAAAGGGGCAGGAAGTGTAACAGGTCACTTACTTTAAATATCTGGGAACATCAATGACAATAAACTAATCTTTAAAACCAATCATACTACATCTTCGAAAAGGAAAGACAGCGGCTCTCTCTCCCCAGGACACTGATGACTTTCAATGCAAGCAAACACACGCTGACCACAAACACATGCAGTATTCTCACATACAACACCACAGAGCTAAAGGTTCACCGGCACTGTGCCAGAACTCAAGCATGAGGCCGCATGAGATTCAAAAGTAACTATATGTAGAGAGTTATCTGTCTTAGGAAAATATTCTTTGTATGTAGAGTTACATAGCATAAATATGGCTGTATGTGTATGCATGCAGCCATAAGGGATCGTATATTTTTTTAAATTAATATAGTAGGCTTCTAATAGTGGCTCAGCAAAGTTTGAGCTCAGTAATGCTTGTGACTGCCCTATGCTGACAAAACACTGCAATGATTATTTTGTTTTCATATCATCATTGATATCTTTTGGATTAAGTTGGCATTTTGTTTGACAGCAGTATTATGCTGCATATGCTGTTGGGGTGGCTGTGGCTCAGGAGTTAGAGCGGGTCGTCCACCAATCAGAAGATCGGTGGTTCAGTCCCCTTGAAGAGATACTGAACCCCACATTGCTCCTGATGGCTGTTTGGTGGCTGTGTGAGTGTGTGTGAATGGTTACTGAGTAGCAGGTGGCCAATGCATGGTAACCTTGGCCACCAGTGTATGAATGTGTGTGTTGGGTAAATGTAACTTGTAGTGTAAAAGTGTTTTTGAGTAGTCAGAGGGCTAGAAAAACAGAAATCCATTTACCATTTAGAGACTAATCCAGAACAGCAGATCGAGTGTTAAAAGGTTTAAAAGAGATTTAATATTCTTTATAACTTTGAAAGCTGCATACAATTACCAACAGTTTCCAACTGAGAAAATGGTGAGTAAGGTTAGACAACAAGGCATTTTCCTGCTGTTTACACATTTCATGTTAACACAGGGACTCCAGTTTAGAAATGACTAGATATGTGTTATTGTCTTTCTGAAACTGGTCACTCTCTCTGCATCACAGTTGCCATACGATTCCATCTGGTTTGTTGCCTACAGGTAGCTAGATTATGCGAATTTTAGCATCTGGCACCAACTTGCCTTAAGCCTCTTCAACCACTTTGCTCCTCTTGATGCCGCTGACGAGTCCAACCCAATTACCCCACTTTCTCACACTCCCGTAGCCAAACAAATTACAGCATCATCGAAAAGACCCCACTCTCTGTGTAATTCCAACTCCAGAGAAAGCTCTCCCATTGATAAATGTCTCAGACTTTCAGCTTCGTTATCCACGTGTAGTATAAACCCCAGCGTAAACACCACTCATGCTTCTGGACACGCTGCTGATGCAGCCAACGCCCCCTTTTCCACACAGCTGTCCAATAACGTAGCCACTTCCTCCTGCAGTGCTAATGTGGCTAATAAAGTTAGCTCGGTGAATCGCCAGCTCCCACCTAAACTCTCCATGTACAGCAGCTCTGAATACATGGACACAGCAGAACTTCTTATTTTAGGCAACTCCATCGTGAGATTTGTGGAACTCCCCGGTGCTGTAACATACAGCCTCACTGGCGGCAGAGTTGCAGATTTCAAAGAACTGTCACATATTCTGCCTGAACTTCACCCCACTGTACTGTTGCACTGTGGGACGAATAAGGTCACAACCCGACAATCAATTAAACTCCAGCATGAGATTGAGTCACTCGCATTAACCATTGTAAGCCTGGGCAAACGCTGCATCCTTTGTCATCCTCATCTGAACGTTTTAGCCGACTTTTTGGGCTCCACCAGTGGTTAAACAACTTCTGTACAGCGACAGGTTATGGTTTCATCAGCAATTTTGACACTTTTTGGACTCAGTGTGACTTATACAAAACCAACAACTTAAACCCAAACTGGAAAGGGACCAAGACAGTTGTGTCAAATTTCATTAATTATATAGTGTTTAACTCCTGACTTTCATCCCAGCATGATCCTAATAACCTCACTTTGACTCCAAATTCACCCAATCTGGATAGTGAGGATCCTGCTGGCTCATTGCTTGTTTTAATTCACTCAAATGACAAGATCACCAATGATAGCTCTCATATCTCCGTGCAATATGGATGCTCACCCACCTCATAATAACAGTCAGATCCCTGTTATAGTCAGTGAAAACCGGGATATTAAACATAAGAGTAACAACGCTATAAATCATCACAACATCATCCACATTAAGCCCTCTTCTTCATCCTCTGCCACTTGATTATAGGCATTATTAACATTCGATCACTCTCCTCTAAATCACTGCTTATTCGAGACATGATTAATGACCATAACATATATCTTATGGGCCTTTGTGAAACATGGCTAAAACAAATGACTTTGTAAGTCTGAATGAGGCATCACCCCCAAATTACACAAGCTTACAAGTGTCATGTGAATCAAAAAGAGGTGGGGGCTTAGCTGCCATATGTAACTCCAGTTCTCTTCAATTCAATCCAAGAAACATCACTGTTTTTACATCCTTTGCGGTACTTTTTATGCACTCCAAGCCACAATCATTTTACATAGCAATTTTATATCAACCACCAGGGCTCTACTCACAGTTTTTATCAGAGTTTTCTACTTTACTTTGTGACATGCTGACATGATCTGATAACCTTTTAATTATGGGAGATTTTAACATCCATATTAATGATACATCTGAACCACTCAGTAAAGCTTATTTAGATCTGATCGATTCTACTGGTTTCACACAACACATCGATGAACCCACTCACTTTTATGGTCACACACTTGACCCAATCCTTACATGTGGCCTCGTTTTCTCAGATCTAGCTATCTCACCACACCTACCTGCCCTTTAAGATCACTATTTCCTTACCTTTAAAGTTACATTAATCTCTAATCATCATATTAGCCACTCTAAAACCTATACTACCCGACGCACTGACACATCCACTGTTCATAAACTTGCGGAGAAACCTTAAATCAGCTATCACCAGCATAGATCAGTCCTGTTGCCTAAATGAGTTCACAGAAAATTTCAATTTTGCACTGCTGGATACATTTAACTCAGTCGCCCCCTTCTATAACAGAAAAATTAGACAAAAACCATCCCCCAGGTACAATCAAAACACTTGGCTTTTGAAACAAAAATGCAGAAAGCTCGAGCATAAATGGAGATCAACGAAAATAAATAATTTTCGGCTGTAATGGTCAAACAGCCTTTATTTAAACACACTCTTCGTGCTGCTAGAACAGCTTACTTTTCTGAACTTGCACAAAATAATAAAAATAACTTAAAATTTGTCTTTGACACTGTAGCTAAATTAACATGTAAACCATGCCCTATATGTAACATTCCTCATACCGCTTCTGACTGCATAGAATTTTTCGCCACTAAAATCAACAATATCAGAAAAGCAATATCCTCTCTCTCATCTCCCACCGAAGACATGGTGATTTCATATGACTTGTCTTCACCTTGCAAACTCACCCTATTCGAGATGATCTCCCATGAAACTTTTTCTTAACCGGTTTTCTCCTCCAATTCCATTACCTCCCTACTCGATCCTATTCCTTCTAAGTATATTAAGGACCTCTTCCCAATTCTAGGTCCACTACTACTACATATAATTAATAGCTCTCTTACCACTGGAACAGTACCTGCATCTTTTAAAATAGGCGTAATCAAGCCACTACTCAAGAAACACAACCTGGACCCCAAAGTGATCAATAACTAAAGACCAATTACAAATCTCTCCTTTCTTTCAAAAATCCTAGAAAAAGCAGTAGCCCAACAACTCACTGATCACCTCTCCTTCCATTATCTATACGACCCTCATCAATCTGGTTTCAGAAAATTCCATAGCACGGAAGCCGCACTGACAAAAGTGATCAACGATTTAGTACTTGCCTAAGATTCCAACTCAGCTTCAGCATTGTTGTTGCTAGACCTCAACGCATTGTTTGACACAATTGATCCACATATCCTACTTCACTATCTAGAAAACTACATAGGACTCACCGACTCTGCTCTCTCCTGGCTCAAATCCTACCTTACTGACAAACCACACTTTGTTTTTCATAATAACTGCTCTTCAGAAAGCAAAAAGGTCAATCATGGTGTACCATAAGGATCTGTGCTTGGTCCCATTCTCTTTTCTATTTACATGCTACCCCTTGGCTCATTAATCAATAAATACAAATTTGGATCCCGCTTTTACGCAGATGATACTCAGCTCTACATATCCATCAAGCCTGACACCTATCATCAACTGATTAATCTAGAACAATGCACACAAGAAATCAAACAATGGATGTCATCAGATTTCCTTCTTTTAAATACTGAAATAACTGAAATATTTATTCTTGGTCCAAAGCACATAAGAAATAAATTCTGAAGTCTCACCTGAAACATAGCTGGTTCTATCATTTCACAAACCCCCCGTATTAGAAATCTATTTTATTTGATCCAAATCTCACCTTTGAAGTTCATATTCACTATATAATAAAGACAGAATATTTTCACCTACGCAATATTGCCAAGATTTGTCCCATTCTCTCCATGACTGATGCAGAAACACTGTATCACTCTATCACTGTTCCTGTAGCAGTCTCTTCACAGCCATGGGGAAGAAGCTGTGTTTCAGTCTGTTGGTGCGGGCTCTCATGACTCTGAGTCTGCCAGAGGGAAGGCTGGTGAATAGAGAGAGTCCTGGGTGGGCGGGGTCATTCCGAATCTTTGTGGCCCGTCGGAGGAGCCGGCTGGAATAGATCTCCTCTAGGCATGGAAGTGGGGAGCCGATGATCCACTCAGCCGTCTTGATGACCCGCTGCAGTTGTTTCTTTTCAGATGCAGTGCAGCTGGCGTACCACACCGTACAGCCATAGGTGAGGACACTCTCTATTGTGCAGTGGTAGAAGTTTCTCAGCAGAGGTGGAGGGAGTTTGTTCCTCCTCAGTGTTCTCAGAAAGAAGAGACGCTGCTGGGCCTTTTTGGTGATGTGGGTGGTGTTCACAGTCCAGCCCAGGTCCTCCGAGATGTGCAGGCCAAGAAACTTAAAGCTGGTGACCCGTTCCACTTCCTCCTCATTGATGCTCAGGCCTGAGTGCAGTGTGCTCCTCGACTTCTGGAAGTCAATGATGACTTATTTTGTCTTCTTGGTGTTGAGGTTGAGGTGGTTGTCACTGCACCAGGCCGCCAGTGCTTGGACCTCCTCCCTGTATGGTGTCTCATAACCGTTGTTGATGAGCCCCACGGCGGTTGTATCATCCGCAAATTTGATGAGGGTGTTGGAGCCGTGAGTAGCGACACAGTCATAAGTGTACAGTGTGTACAACACTGGACTCAGCACACAGCCCTGAGGAACACCAGTATTGAGGACAATGGTGGAGGATGTGGAGGTACCCATTCTGACATGCTGGGGTCTGTTAGTCAGGAAGTCCTTGATCCACAGACAGAGGGAGGTTCCAAGTTGTAGTGTCTGCAGTTTGTTGATGAGTCTGCTGGGGCTGATGGAGTTAAATGCTGAGCTGAAGTCAACAAACAGCATCCTGATATATGTGTTGGGGCTTTCAATGTGGTTGAGAGCGGTGTGGAGGGCAATGGAGATGGCGTCGTCTGTGGATCTGTTGGACCTGTAGGCGAACTGATGTTGATCAAAGCCAGGTGGGATGTGGGCCTTGACATGCTTTAACACCAGTCTCTCCATACATTTCATGATCACCGGTGTCAGGGCCACAGGTCGGTAATCATTCAGCCCTGTGATGGCCGAGGATTTGGGCACAGGGATTATGGTGGCAGTTTTCAGGCAGGTGGGGACTGTGGCTTGCTGCAGTGTATGGTTGAAGATGTTAGTGAATACTGCAGCAAGCTGGTGAGCACATGATTTCAGCACTCTCCCTGGTACTCCATCCAGTCCTGGTGCTTTCTTGGTGTCGATGCCATGTAGGACTCGCAGTACCTGATGTTGATGGATGGTGGAGGGCTGGTCGTGCTCTGATAATGTCAGCTGTGTGTCCTCTGCCTGTCTGTTGTCCTCTTCAAAGCGGGAGAAAAAGGTGTTAAGCTAGTCTGGGAGAGAAATGTCGGTGGAGGGGAGGGTGTTGTGGCATTGTTTGTAGTCAGTTATATTCTGTATGCCTTTCCACATGGAGCGGGGGTTGTGCTCCCTGAAGTTGGCCTCTATCTGCTCTCTGTACTTTGTTTTAGCAGCCTTGATGCCTCTGTTCAGGTCCGCTCTAGCCCTCCTGTAGGCTTCCCTGTCCCCTGACCTCAGTGCTGAATCCCTGGCCTGGAGTAGTGCTCTGATACTGGCGTTAAACCAGGGTTTTTGGTTGGGAAATGTTTTCACCTGTTTACTTGATGTTACATTATCCATGCAGAAACTGATGTATGATAGTACAGAGGAGGTGTGGAGTTCAATGTCTGGGTCTTCAAAGAGCTCCCATATGGTGTCCTCAAAACAGTCCTGCAAGGATAGTGTGGCCTCCTCAGTCCAGCACTGCACTGACTTGTACTGTGGCTTAGACCTGCAGATGAGGGGCTTGTAAGCTGGTGTCAGGAACAGGGAAAGATGGTCTGAGTGTCCGAGGTGGGGGGAGTGGCGGGCTCTGTAGGCTCCAGAGATGTTGGTGTAGACCTGGTCTAGTGTTCTGCCCTTCCTTGTTTGAATGTCAACATTCTTGTAAAATCTGGGGAGCACAGCCTTTAAGTTGGTGTGATTAAAGTCTCCAGCCACGATGAAGAAGCCTTCTGGGTGACTGTTTTGTTGCCTGGTGATGCTATCATGCAGCTTGCTCATAGCTACGTTAGCATTAGCTCGCGGGTGGATATACACGGCAGTTACAAACACTTGGGTTATTTCCCTGGGCAAATAAAAAGGTCTGCACTTCAACATTAGAAACTCCAGGTCTGGACAGCAGTGTTTCTCAATGACGGCAGTGTCCGTGCACCAACTGTTGTTAATATAGACGCACACACCTCCTCCCCTCCTCTTACCGGAGTCCGATGTGCGATCCGCCCGGAAGATCGTACGTCCTGCTAGCTCCACGGCTAGGTCTGGGATGTTTTCATGCAGCCAGGTCTCTGTTATCACCATGATACAGCTGTCTAGCCGGTTGTTAACATCCCGTAGTTTCATCTCGTCCATCTTGTTAACCAGGGAGCGGACGTTGGCTAGAAAGACGCTTCGAACCGCTGGTTTGTGCGGAGTGGCAGTTAGCCTAGCTCTGATGCCGGCTCGTTTGCCTCGTTTCCGGCGTCTTGCGCAGCGCCGCCATCGCCTCCTTTCTGTCCGCTCTCGCTGGCGTATCCTCTCCGGGAATGAGTCGAACCCTTCTGGGGGGGTCCAGCCGGTCCAGTGTTGTTTTAGGCTTAAAAGTTCAGTTCGGGTGTAAGTCCTCCTCAAAGTGTAGCTGCTAACTGAAGAAGAGCACCGGGTCGCTGCGTCTACACGCGCCGCCATCATTTAGCAAGAATATTTATTGTATTCTGTAATGTTATTTGTAATTTGCTTCTGTGTTTTTATGTGCATCCCACTGAGGCATTTTTTGTGGTTTTGGGGTATAATAAACTTTGACTTGACTTGACTTAAAAGTCCTGTATTTTCCATATACACCACACAGATGTTTATGGGCTTGATTAATGAACAGATGGATGAATTATCTTTATGTGCTATAAGAGTTATTTCAGTCAGACAACTCACGTTTAAATTTCAACAAGAGAACATAGTTAGAGTTTGGCGTCTAGACTCCGGCCTCATCACTTCCCGCAAATATGTTTACATGAGATATCGGGAAGTGATGGCTAAACCTTTTCCCCCCAGAATTGCATGGATTCGGAGCCTAGCGCTGCTAATGAGGATTTTCTATGTGTGGGCCTAGGCACCAGCCGCCGTGTGGCCATTCCTCGTGACCTCCTCGGCTACAAGGGGAATATACTATCTAGTGAAACTGCTATGTGTGGACCTAGGCACTAGCCGTCGTATGGCCATTCCCCGTGACCTCCTCGGCTACAAGGGGAATATACTATCTAGTGAAACTGCTATGTGCGGGCCTAGGCACCATCAGCCATGTGGCCATTCCCCATGAGCTCCTCAGCTACAAGGGGAATATACTATCTGGTGTGAAGCAGTTTCTTTAAGCACATTGACAGATGCTAAGATGGATAACATTCTAACCCAGCAAACCACCTGATATGCAAAATAGAATTAGACGGCAAAGCAGCTATGAAAATTTATTTATGCATTAAGGGTTGTGTGAGCTCATGAGCTTTTGTGCAGACAAGATCTCCTTTTCGTGGAGCCTGACATAGCGTTGGTAAGCGGAGAATGACCAGCGGCCTAGGGATTTTAATGTAAAGAAGAAGAGCTGCAGTTGTAGCCGCGCCAATTCTCAGAGAGTGTGGTAGCGATCAGGAGGTTTTTCCCTCTTCTTTAGAGTGTTATATAGCATTTTTCTGCCTGTAAGGTCTGCTGATTAAAAAAAAAAAGTCCATGCTAAAGGGAATACTTTCTCACCACAGACACACAGCTCCTGATCTGCCTGAAACAGCTCGTTTGAATTTCCCGCCATTATTTAAGTTAAGTTTAAATTAATTCATAACAATACGCAATTTGCATGGCACACAGTGCCCACCTGCCGGCCACTGAGCCGCACCCCCAAACACACCTGCTCCAAGCAGAGGGGGAGGAGAGAGGCTGCAGAGTTTGAACCATTGAGGGGCTGTTGAGGAGACACCATGTCTAGGAGACAGTACTTTCTTCATTGTGATCAAAAATGACCCTTGTTTGGACTGCGAAAGGATGAAGGAACAAAGAAGAAGTGGTTGGAGTTTATTTTCAATACAATTCCTCCACAATACAACCCAAACATTTTACTGTGTTCCCTCTATTATCCTGAGGACCGCTTCACAAACTGGCAACAGTTTACACCTGAAAGACGGGGCAGTTCCATTTGTTGGACAAATCTGGAGATGCGCTATCACAACCTGTAATAATGCTTTATAAGTTGTGAATTTGTTGTGCAAAAAAAACTAGGAAGCTGCTACTGAGTGTTGAAGTGTGGAGCAGATGGCTGTAGGAGCTAACGTTAAGCTGTACACCCAGTGCTTAGCTGTAGACCTGGCTTCTACAGGGCTGTAGAACTGAGTAACTAAAGCTATTGTTTTAAAATGCTTTTGCTACTCGGCGTACAGTTAGTTAAACTGCTAGCTGGGTGGTGTCAGTAAGACAAATTTAATGAGAGAGAATCTAACTACAATACGGTGGCCCTGAAGTGCAAATCACAACAACTAGGAAAACACAACAACAACAAATCACAAAACACAACAACAAATTGCAAATCAAATTAGCAAAAGAGAAAGCACGACAACAAATCGGAAAATACAACGACAAAACAGAAACCACAGCCACAAAGCAGAAAACACAACAACATTAACTTCTACCGGAAAAGGAAGGTACCTTGCGATTGACAAAGATCATCACTGATTGGACGGACGCACTGTCTGTCTCTTTAACAGGAAGGAAATGTGCTATACGCCTTCATTTGGCACCAGATGAAAGAAAACAGCGGAGGGACCAGGACAGGAAAATCAAGATATTACAGTTTTTTCCAATTCATAAACACAGTTTTGCAAACTAGGCTGGTTTTATCAAAATACTTAACACAATTCACAAAGCCACACACCCAAACTGCAAAATACCTAATATATCCTGCAAAATGAAGCACTAAAAAAATCATGCCAAAACCTCACAAACACACATAACATGTTTTACTCACGCCCAACGATCCACAAACAAACTCAGTGTGGTTTGCAAATACAAAACATCATTCACAAACTAATGCATTTCGTTTTGCAAATAAGAAACATACCTATCAAACAAATACATCATGCTTCAGACTAAAATCTTTCAACTACAAAAAAATCCTTCAAGTACATAAAACCAATTCTACAACTATGAAAATCTTAAAGCCAGTCGTGTGTGGATCAGAAGCTGTGCGTGTATGGATCAGAAGCTGTGCGTGTGTGGATCTGCAAGGTGGAATATTACTGCCAAAAGTCACGTGACTTTTGGCACGATCTTACCACTGTCACAAGACTTTTGGCACTAATTTTCTGCCTTGCAGATCCACGCACGAACGGCTTCTGATCCACACACGAATGCCAATGAACTTTCTAAGAACTTTCCACAACAGCAGTTGGCGCTGTTAATTCAATTCACGGCCGCCAACAAAGATTTACCTATGGCCACATACAAAGTTAATAACTTGATAGGTCTTGGTCTGAAGATGGGATTTTGAAGTGAAGACGACCTCAGTCCACACACATTTATCTGCAGTAACTGAACACAACTCCTCAGATGGTGCTAAAACAAAACACACATTGCTGCTCGCTGCTTCACACTGAAATGTTTGAAATAACAAAGTAACGGGAGGCTTTTATTGTGAAAAGTTTATAGGAAGTGATATGCGGTCATTAGCACAAAGGTTTTTAGCAGTGCTGCTCGCGCTAATTCACATGAAATCAGGTAAAGACGTGGAGATATTTAGCATCTATTTGTTCATGTATTAGTTATAAATAGTACAGGAGATTAAAGTGTAAGCAGAAACAGCCACAGTGGGGTGTTATATGCTGCAAACAAACCGGCTTTACAGTTACGTTTCCGTGGTCAAGCCAGCCGGCACTCAATTTGGAGTGCGCACGTATTCTAATGCTTAGGGTAAATGCATTAATACGGCGCTGTAAGCTGACAGGGGGAGGAGCCTCTCGTAGAATGAATGGAATAAGGAAATAAAAAAACTTTCATCTGACTTTGATCTTTAATAAAAGATCACATTTTCAATAAGTAGTCCAAGGCACCGAGTGCCGGCTAGCTTGACCACGGAAACGTAACTGCCGGCTGGCTTGACTGCAGTGGCTTAGTGCACCTCCATCTGCACTTTACCTCCAGCAGGTGAACATCACTGCTTTTACATGCTGTGCTGTGTGGTGAAAAACATTAACATCGGTTTATGTTCTTTGACTAAAAGGCTTTTGCATAGAATAAGGATGAGGTGAACTTTATTAATCCCAAAGGGAAATTCAATTAGTCATTGATTTATCAAAGAGTTATACATTCTAATGGCTGTGGGTAAGAAAGATCTTCTATATCTCTCTGTCCTGCAATGAAAAGAGAGGAGCCGTCAATAGGTAATAAAAACCATAAACCGAAGTAGTCTTTCTTCAAATTGTTCACAATAAAATTCCTGATGTTAGTGTTTTTCACCACACAGCATGGCATGTTAAAGCATTGATGTTCACCTGTTGGAGGTAAAGTGCAGATGGAGGTGCACAAAGCCGGTTTGTTTGCAGCATATAACACCCCACTGTGGCTGTTTCTGCTGACACTTTAACCTCCTGTAGTATTTATAACTGATACATGAACAAATTAGCGCTAAATATCTCCACGTCTTTACCTGACTACCTGATGGCGAGAGTTTGCGCTAATGACCACATATCACTTCCTATAAACTTTTCACAATAAAAGCCTCCCATTACTTTGTTATTTCAAACCTCTCAGTGGGAAGCAGCGAGCAGCAATGTGTGTTTTGTTTTAGCACCATCTGAGGAGTCGTGTTCAGTTACTGCAGATAAATGTGTGTGGACTGAGGTCGTCTTCACTTCAAAATCCCATCTTCAGACCAAGACCTATCAAGTTATTAACGTTGTATGTGGCCATAGTTAAATCTTTGTTGACGGCCTTAGATTGAATCAACAGCGCCAACTGCTGTTGTGGAGTGCGAATTACAGGACATTTCTTCGAAAGTTCATTGGCATTCGTGTGTGGATCAGAAGCCGTTCGTGCGTGGATCTGCAAGGCGGAAAATTAGTGCCAAAAGTCATGTGACAGTGGTAAGATCGTGCCAAAAGTCACGTGACTTTTGGCAGTAATATTCCACCTTGCAGATCCACACACGCACAGCTTCTGATCCACACACGAATGGCTTTAAGATTTTCGTAGTTGTAGAATTGGTTTTATGTACTTGAAGGATTTTTTGTAGTTGAAAGATTTTAGTCTGAAGCATGATGTATTTGTTTGATAGGTATGTTTCTTATTTGCAAAACGAAATGCATTAGTTTGTGAATGATGTTTTGTATTTGCAAACCACACTGAGTTTGTTTGTGGATCGTTGGGCGTGAGTAAAACATGTTATGTGTGTTTGTGAGGTTTTGGCATGATTTTAGCTCCATAAAGCACAGCAACCAGAACTACATATAACATTATCAAAATCAAACTTTTGCACCAAATGGCACACACTTCATTCATATTACCAGATGTTTGTCTAACCAACTACACACTGTTGGGCATAATGAAAAGCACTCTCATCTTTAGTATACTTTGCCATAATACTAAAATAGTTCAAATTGTAGAAAATTCTTCAGGTTGTTCACATGCACAGAAATATTTGCAGATACACACACGCTGTTGAAACATTTATTTTTTTATTTTTCACCAAACAAGTCAGTGCAACATATGTACAGCAGATATATTTACATTGGAGTGAACAAAAATATGCTCACAAAAAAAGCAAAAAAAGAAAATTGCAGAAAAAAATGTGCAGAAAAAAATATATAGAAAAAAAAGAGGCAAGAAAAAATAATTAGGCAGCATCTTGCCGCACAGCTGGGTCTGGCCACAATGCCTCGTCCACATCACAGGCAATATCTTCCCTTGCCAGACATGGAGGGAAGAAGTGCCTTGAGTGCCTTATCCATCCCTGGATCACACCCACACACTGCATGAAAAGTGGGATTTTCGTCCCCGTAAACGCCTGGAAATCTCACTAATTTTTGGCAGTTTCCGACAACTTACAGTCTGCGAACGTCGCATTTGTGGGTGCCACAAATTGTCGAATACGAACCATGACGTATGTGGAGAGCTCCTGGGAGGTGCTAATGGCTCTAATTAGCATATGAATAGCAGCGAAACCATGTCTGGCTTGAATTTCCTCACTCCAGTATTGGATGAAACCACTACTTTTAAACAAGCGAGATCACTCGTGATTGGTTGGCAGATCTGTCGCTATTGGTCACCCTGGGTCATTATAAATGTAAACCCCTCCCTTACAATAATAAAATAAAATTATAAAAAATTAAATAATTAATAATAAAATTAAACTAAAATTGTTATTATTATTATTATGTTATGCTATTATGTTGTATATTCATGTCATTGTTATCCTATGGGTTACACTATTATTACCATCTAGGACATGAATTAATTTATTGAGGAAAGGAAAATTTGCGAGGAACATGTTTATTCAAACAAAGAGCTTTATTGACACACGCAAACACACAACTATGTACAAAAGAGTAGGAGCTGCCAACAACAAATCAAAATCCTACAGCACCGTGAAGTGTCTATTTGCTGCCTTGGAGCTGTAGGCATCTGTAGGCGTTCTGCCCGAATGTGGTCCATTTTGCAGATGTCTGTGGTGCTGCCCTGTACTTCGGGTTTGCCTCCAATCTCGACTGCAGCGTGGCACAGAGTTCGGCCAGCTCCTGGCTGTGGAACCACAGAGGTATTTTACTATTTGTATTGCAGAACTGAAAGATTACCAACACAAGGTGGTCGGGAATGTCTTCTGTCTCCTGAACAGGAAACTGAAATCATGAACATGGTCCTAGATAATAATGCCACAACATTACGGCAAATACGAAGAAAAATAATAGAAAACAATGAGATATTTCAAAATATTGATAGGGTAAGCTTATCAACACTGGACCGTGTCTTGCGCAGAAATAATCTGAGGATGAAGCAGGTCTACAGGGTGCCATTTGAACGCAATTGAGAAAGAGTCAAAGAATTGCGATATAACTATGTGCACGTAAGTCCTATACAATCCCACAATTGATGCATACTCTCAACACTGTATAAATTATACATATTTCAGTATTGTAATCATAAGTACTTCAGCATGTGGAGTACTTCAGCATGTCTTCAACATGAGCCTGAGTCTCCGGAGGGTCCCCATGCTGTGGAAGACATCCTGCCTCGTTCCTGTGCCAAAGACGCCGCGTCCCAGTGGCTCCAAGGACTACAGACCCGTGGCATTGACCTCTCACATCATGAAGGAGAGACTTGTCCTGGAGCAGCTCCGGCCCATGGTCCAGCCACTCTTGGACCCCCTCCAGTTCGCCTACCAGCCCCGACTTGGAGTGGAGGACGCCATCATCTACCTGCTCAACCGCGTCTATGCCCAACTGGACAAGCCGGCGAGCACTGTGAGTCATGTTTTTTGACTTCTCCAGTGCGTTCAACACCATCCGTCCAGCTCTACTGGGTGACAAGCTGACAGCTATGCAGGTGGATGCCTCTCTGGTGTCCTGGATTGTGGACTACTTGACTGGTAGACCACAGTACGTGCGCTTGCAACACTGTGTGTCAGAAAGAGTGGTCAGCAATACCGGGGCCCCGCAGGGGACTGTCCTCTCTCCCTTCCTCTTCACCCTCTACACCACGGACTTCAGCTATTGCACTGAGACCTGCCATCTTCAGAAGTTTTCTGATGACTCTGCCATAGTTGGATGTATCAGCAAGAGTGATGAGGATGAGTACAGGGCTGCTGTGGATAACTTTGTCACATGGTGTGAGCAGAACCATCTGCAGCTCAACGTGGCAAAGACAAAGGAACTGGTGGTGGATTTGAAGAGAACCAAGACACTGGTGACCCCGATCTCCATCCATGGGATCAGTGTGGACATTGTGGAGGACTATAAGTACCTGGGGGTCCACATTGACAATAAACTGGACTGGTCTAAGAACACTGACGCTCTCTACAGGAAGGGCCAGAGCCGTCTCTATTTTCTGAGGCGACTGAGGTCCTTCAACATCTGCCGGACTATGCTCAGGATTTTTTATGAGTCTGTGGTGGCCAGTGCTATCTTCTACGCTGTTGTGTGCTGGGGCAGCAGGCTGAGGGTGGCGGACGCCAACAGACTTAACAAACTGATCCGCAAGGCCAGTGATGTTGTGGGAATGGCGTGTGACTCTCTGATGGTGGTGTCAGAGAGGAGGATGCTGTCTAAGCTGCGAACTATCTTGGACAATGTCTCACACCCACTCCACCATGTGCTGGTTGGACACAAGAGTTCTTTCAGTGGGAGACTCATACCACCAAAATGCACCACTGAGCGCCACAGGAAATCATTCCTGCCTGTGGCCATCAAACTGTACAACTCCTCCCTCTGAGTTGCCCTTGGACTGTTTCAACACTATCACCAACTCATAATAAATTATTACATATTTATTCCAAAATAATCCGTGCAATAACTGACTGTATTGTTCAGTCTGTATATAAGGTTCCTGTATATATTGTAAATTATGTTGTGTGGTCTCTACATATATATTTTGTAAATTATCTTCTTATATTTCTTATATTTTCTTCGTTTTGCACTATATCTTTTTTCTACACTTGTTTGCACTACATCTTCTTCTTTTTACACTTGTAAGGAGCACCTGTAACGAAAACAATTTCCCCTGGGGATCAATAAAGTATTTCTGATTCTGATTCTGATTCTGATAATGATTGTGCTTCACAATAGTGACCACTCTATGTCTATTTCTGATATTGTCATGTGTGTTTCAGAGGGTCCTTGAGCTAGAGGTGGCTGCAGTGGAGCACCAGTTCATCTTCACTGATGAGGTTGGATTCAACCTCACAAAAAGACGAAGGAAGGGAAGGAATATCATCAGCCAGCGTGCCATTGTTGAAGTCCGTGGCCAGCGCGGAGGGAACATCACAATGTGTGCAGCGATTACCCACCACGGCGTCATCCATCACCATGCTACCCTTGGCCCCTACAACACTGCCCATCTGATCACATTCCTGGACACCCTACACAACACACTCATTCCACCAGATCAGATAGACGGCCCAGAGCAGCTCAGGTACATTGTCATTTGGGACAACGTAAGTTTCCACCGGGCTGCTCTGATTCATAACTGGTTCACTACCCACCCACAGCTTTTTAGTTGTTTATTTCCCTCCATACTCTCCAATCCTCAATCCTATTGAGGAATATTTTTATGCCTGGAGATGGAAAGTGTATGACCGAAATCCACAAACGCGTATACCCCTTCTCCAAGCTATGGAAGACACATGTGGAGATATAGCAGTTGATGCTTTTCATGGCTGGATTCGCCACGCTAGGCGATATTTCCCCCGCTGCTTGGGAAAACATTGCTTGTGATGTGGATGAGGTGCTGTGGCCAGACCGAAACAGAAGAGAGGATGCAGCATAGTTTTTTTTTTTTTTTTTTTACTGTAACTGTATACAGTAAATTCTTCTGTTGTTTTGTATGTAGACCACTGTATGTGCAACTTTGTGTTGGTTGGGATGTACACTGTGTACACTGTTTTTGTGGGAAAAATAAAATATATTTGTTACCGTGTATTTGTGTGTTCTGAGTATAAAAACAATATTCTAAAATATTTTACAACACACTTATGTATGCACTGTCTGTAGTAAGTGTAACACTGAACAAAAAAAAAGGCCTAAGTCATTATGATGAATGGAGAAGAAGTGTTTTCCATTCATCAAACTGTTTTACATTGAGCACATCAGTGTTCAACTGGTTCTTATAAATGTCTATTCATATGATGATTTATGTGTGTCATTTGAAAACAAATTACAATTTTGAGAAGAAATAACATTGTTTTGAATGTAAAGTTTCATTTTGCAGGAGAATTGAGGGGTTTTGCCCATTGTGTGTGTGGTTTTTGATTTGTGTGTAGAGTTCTGAGAGTATGAGGCATGCTTTCAGAAAATGTGTGTAAACAATCGAGAAAAACTGTAATGCACCTGAAAAATAGTCACATCGACTAACAACAAATCTGATCTAATAAGTCTTACCCTCTCTCTTCTCGACCAACTCCAAGCTGAGGTCTTCAGAGCTTCTGCATGTGCTGCAAGATCCGGTCGTTTGTACCTGAAGCTCCTGCGGACTGTCTCGTAGTACGTCTTACAGGCAGCTGGAAAACAATTACATGAGAGTGGTATTAAATTAAAAAAACGTAAAAGTCACAGTAAAAAGTAAAAAAGGAAAACAGTAAAAGTTACTTACAGACAATGGCGTCATTATTCGCATCAAGTAAATCCGGACTTGCAGACAGAACTCTAAGTAAATAGGAGGTCACGGCCTCGTTATGAGGCGAGGTCAGTCTGTGAAAAACAAATTGTACGGTTAAGATCAGTCAAGAACATATCTGAACGTTTCCTCATACAGCAGAATGAAAGCATATTCTTTAAACCTTACCCTTGCTCCGGTTCGCAGTGCATTAAATTTGTCTCCGAGTTGTGGAGACGGCGTACTGCTTCCTGTAAATTACAAGACCAAACAAATATACTTTAATAAACAAACTGGGACTGGTTCTACTTCTTCATTTGTTTTTTTACTTTTAGCTTAGCTAGCAGTCACCGAATATATTCTTACCGCAATTTTTTGGATTGTGCACCCGTCTTCTATTGTTACAGTTAGTCTCCTCCAGTTTACTGCGGGTGAACTGCTGATTCATATCGGCAGCAAACATAGCAAGCTGGCAAGACAGCCCACTGATAGCGTTCAGCAGTTTCTTCATCCATGCTGAGGAGTTTCCGGGGTGTTGAAGGAGAGACGCCGTCCAAACATTGTAGTTCACGAAACAGCAAAGCAGCGAAAAACACGCGAAATGGAGGAGACTGTCTGAATATACAGGAGTAAAAACATGACTGTTGATATGCTCGTCTTGCAAGGTCTTCCGTTTGAATCATGCCGAGCTTGCACATGATTGGACAAGGGCTAGAGGGCTCGTCAGGCTCCTCCAATCACATGTGACTCACATCCACTGTGCATTAAAGCAAGAGCACAGAAAAGGTCACTGTAGTCATGCCACTACACACAGTGGTTGAGCTCTAGGAGACTGTGATGTTGTTTGCATGGAGTGCACATTTGACCTTTGTGGCAAAGCCTGGTTAAAACTAATTGTTGAAATAAATTGTTTTGTGTATCTTTTTATTGAACATTGGCCATTGCTAATGACCATACACAGTAAATAATCTAGCATGCTTTCATGAAATAAATCAATTCAAGCTAAAATTTAAGAGTCTATAATTAGGCTATACTAAGCCTCATCTATTTATATCAGAGATGAATGAAGTTAATACCTTTTAGAAAAATGTCACC
Source organism: Cephalopholis sonnerati (assembly GCA_019142605.1). Classification (NCBI taxonomy): domain Eukaryota; kingdom Metazoa; phylum Chordata; class Actinopteri; order Perciformes; family Serranidae; genus Cephalopholis; species Cephalopholis sonnerati. The sequence continues at coordinate 4,667,522 of JAGQAX010000004.1, read as the reverse complement.
TCTGTGTGGGTAGTGAAACTTCCCCTGCTACCCTGATTTGTATTTCTATAGCTCACAGCATTTTCATTTACACGTGAAAGCCTCCCCTAGAATTAGGGGAAGAGGGGATCATGGGGGGACAACTGCCAAGCAAGGCCAACGACAATTTATGACAGTTTCTGGCAGTTTTCTGTGTTGCCCATAAATTGCCGCGCGCAGCCGTAAACCTGAAATTCCACGACAATTTACAGTGCTGCTTACTGACGAAAATCCCACTTTTCATGCAGTGACATCAGTTTCATCACTTGCCTCTTCCATAGACCGCACAAGAGGCATGCGCACAAAGGCCTGCCGGTCGTATACCTTCCACGACCATGCCGAAAAGAACTCTTCTATGGGGTTCAGAAATGGTGAGTATGGTGGGAGGTATTGCACGAGAAATGATGGGTGGTCAGCAAACCAGTTTTGGACTGGGGCTGCATGATGAAAGCGCATGTTGTCCCATACTACAACGTACCGGTTTCTTTGATGGTCTGCATCATTTATATGCTCTGGTGGTATGAGAATGTTGTGGAGTCTGTCCAGAAATGTGAGAATACGGGCTGTGTTGTATAGTCCAAGGTTGGCATGATGGTGGAGGACACCATGCGTATTGGAGATGGCAGCGCACATTGTGATGTTCCCACCACGTTGGCCAGGAACATCTATAATGGCTCTGTGGCCAATAACGTTTCTTCCCTTTCTTCTGGTCTTTGCTAGGTTGAACCCAACCTCATCTATAAAGATGAACTCATGTAGGTTGCATGAGCATCCATTTCCAGTACTCCCTGAAAACAAAGAACAAAAATCAGTCAATATGGTGTTATCCAGTACACTGGGAAACAATGTTGTGTGTAGTGTACTGCAGTCAATATTGTACTTACATCCACATATGCTCGTTTGAGCTCTTTGTTTCTTTGAGAGTTTCTCTCAATAGGTACCTTATAAAGTTGTTTCATTCTGATTTGGTTTCGCTTGAGAATGCGAGCCAATGTGGACAGACTGACTCATTGAATGTTGTTGAATATGGTGTTGTGTTGGATGATGTGGTTTTGAATTTCTCGTAATCTGATTTCATTATTTTCCAAAACCAAGTTTACAATGGCAGCTTCCTGTACAGTGAAAATTTGGCCCCTTCCTCCGCCATAGTTGCGTCTCTCAGTCCTTTAGAAAAACAAAAGAACAAAAATATAGGGCTTGGACAATGCAGCCTAGAGATATTTCCCCCACAGTAGAGTAAATTGTACAGGAAACTTGTACAGTTAATGTATGACATCAGTCATTCATGAAGTAAACAGGTGTCACCCAACTGATACACTATGACACGAGGTGCACTACATAGTGTGAAAGAAATTTTGGTTACATACCTGTACTCCAGTCTAAATGTCCGGATGACAGAGACAGTAAAACGGCTCAAGTTGGGCTGCACTCTCTGTCCAGCCTCTCGCATTGTCAGCCCATGGTTGATGACATGATCAGCTGAGGTTGCTCTGATTTCATTTGAAAGTTGTTGTCTTCTTTGGCCATGAACTCCTCTATCAGCTCTACCCCTACCTCTCACTCTTCCTCCCCCTCTCATTCTCACCCTCCCTCTTCCTCTTCCTCTCTCTACAATGTCTTCCATTGTTGCTGTAAAAAAAGGTGCTCACCTGTGGTCTTTTTATAGTGCTTACTTCCTGATTGAAGTGGTAACAATTGAGGTGTTTGGCCAGGTGGCACATGTATTGGCCAATTAGCTCATGTAGTATCATTTTGAATGGCAGTGTTTTGAAATGGCAAACATGTGACTTTATGTCAGATTGTTGTGTCTTATGCAGAGAACCGTGTTCAGTGCATTTAAAAAGTACCATTTTGAATTGCAAAATGTGTGTAAAGCAAAAAATGTATTTAGAGTTTTGGAGACTTGAGAAGAGGTTTTGCTCTCTGTGTGTCAGTTTAAATAATTGTGCTATGCATGTCATTTTAGTGTGTTAGCAATTGGAAAAAAACTGTAAGATGTATTGCCTTCATTGTGGCAAATAGGTTGTTGAAAGCGTACGGCCAAACTTTTGCAGTTGGTTGTGGCAAGGGGCTCCAAGAGAGTATTGACGTTGAACCCACCAACGGACCTCCAGGTTCCAAAAAATAGTGTTGAAAATGATATACTATGGCGCTGTATTAGTTTATAGCGGACTTTCAGCGCCCCCACGCCACAGAGAATAATACATATTTTTCAAGTGACAGAGAAACCGAACACTTGTGCAAACATACAGTAACAGCAGACAGTAAACACTGGTCTCCCATCCCCCTCCCACTTGGTGTTTGTCTCCTGGCAGCTGTGACATATGGCACCTAGTAGTTCAGTCCACGTTAAAGCTGCTATTTTACAAGGGCTAGCTGACCAACTTTACAACATAGCTTGTTACCTTACGTAGTAATGCGGTCGCTAATTATCACATATCTCGTGTTCAACCAAAACATCTTTACTAGCTAAATTAGATAACCTTAACTCTCCGGTCCCTCTCAGACCAAAATGGTCCTTTTCAGTCATTTTTCAGTTTTTATTTTTTAATAACTTTGGCTGTGTTCATGCAAATAGCATGGTATTTGGTCGGTGATATTTTCCCCTGCAAAACATGATTTTTGCCATCTCTGGCAGTCAGGTTGGTTCCAGAGACCCAAGAATTGTAAAAAACCAAACAAAAAAACCAAACAAACAGATGGAGGCATTTCCATTTTGAGGCCCCACTGTCTTTTCAATGCACTCCCTGGTTTGGCCACTTGAGGCACTATAGGCCCCTGACGGGGGTGGGGATGCAGAGTTGATCAAAAAATCGTCTTGCTGTGCTCATAAGGATGTGACAGTGTGGTCTGTATAAAAATATTGCAATATTAGTTTGTGTGTGTGTGTATATGGACTCAAAATAAACAATGTCAAATCCCTATGAGAAAATATACACTGAACAAAAATATAAACGCAACACTTTTGTTTTTGCTCCCATTTTTCATGAGCTGAACTCAAAGATCTAAAACATTTTTTTTATATACAAAAAAGACCATTTCTCTCAAATGTTTTTCACAAATCTGTCTAAATCTGTGTTAGTGAGCACTTCTCCTTTGCCGAGATAATCCATCCCACCTCACAGGTGTGGCATATCAAGATGCTGATTAGACAGCATGAATATTGCACAGGTGTGCCTTAGGCTGGCCACAATAAAAAGCCACTCTGAAATGTGCAGTTTTGCTTCATTGGGGGCATCTGGGGGGGTCAGAAAACCAGTCAGTATCTGGTGTGACCACCATTTGCCTCACGCAGTGCAACACATCTCCTTCGCATAGAGTTGATCAGGTTGTTGATTGTGGCCTGTGGAATGTTGATCCACTCCTCTTCAATGGCTGTGCGAAGTTGCTGGATATTGGCAGGAACTGGAACACGCTGTCGTATACGCCGATCCAGAGCATCCCAAACATGCTCAATGGGTGACATGTCTGGTGAGTATGCTGGCCATGCAAGAACTGGGATGTTTTCAGCTTCCAGGAATTGTGTACAGATCCTTGTAACATGGGGCCATGCATTATCATGCTGCAACATGAGGTGATGGTCGTGGATGAATGGCACAACAATGGGCCTCAGGATCTCTTCACGGTATCTCTGTGCATTCAAAATGCCATCAAAAAAATACACCTGTGTTCGTTGTCCATAACATACGCCTGCCCATACCATAACCCCACCGCCACTATGGGCCACTTGGAGGTGAACATGCTGGATGTAGAGGTCCTGGGCTGGTGTGGTTACACGTGGTCTGCGGTTGTGAGGCCGGTTGGATGTACTGCCAAATTGTCTGAAACGCCTTTGGAGATGGCTTATGGTAGAGAAATGAACATTCAATCCACGGGCAACAGCTCTGGTGGACATTCCTGCAGTCAGCATGCCAATTGCACGCTCCCTCAAAACTTGCGATATCTGTGGCATTGTGCTGTGTGATAATACTGAGTATTTTAGAGTGGCCTTTTATTGTGGCCAGCCTAAGGCACACCTGTGCAATAATCATGCTGTCTAATCAGCATCTTGATATGCCACACCTGTGAGGTGGGATGGATTATCTCGGCAAAGGAGAAGTGCTGACTAACACAGATTTAGACAGATTTGTGAAAAACATTTGAGAGAAATGGTCTTTTGTGTATATAAAAAAAAATGTTTTAGATCTTTGAGTTCAGCTCATGAAAAATGGGAGCAACAACAAAAGTGTTGCATTTATATTTTTGTTCAGTATAGAAAAATGCAAAACAATAAAAAGCCATAAATTCCACATTTCTTCATCACGTCATCATGGCAACTTAGAAACATTAATTTGATAATATTAGTCATGCATCCCAGAGTTAGGGGATTGAAATCAAAGTTTTTACTAAAATCCAGCTGAATCATGCATTTTCCCCCACTTCCCCAGCAGAGTACACACACACTAAATAATAAGCAGGAAAATTATCTGTATTTTTATCATAATTTGTCATTATTGAGGTTTGCAAGCCATTGTTGCAAAAAAAAAAAAAAAAAAAAAGCTAAAATTGCAAATTATGAGCTGCAGGTTGCTTCAAGGTTACATGACTGTTCTCTTCCTCTCTCTCTCTCTCTCTCACACACACATCATGCACTCACTTTCACTCATCCACACACTCACACACACACGCACGTGCACACGCAGGCTTTCACACTCATTAAAAAATAATTTATGACACACTGATATGTGCAGTGCATTTTTGTATAGATTTCAGTGGGTGTGTGATGATTTGTGATATGTTAGAGGTGTGAGTGTGTGTGTGTGTGTGAGAGAGTGGTCTGAGAGTGTGTGTGGATGTGTGTGTGTGTGTGTGTGTGTGTGTGTGTGTGTGTGTGTGTGTGTGTGTATGTGTATGTGTCTGTACTTCAGAGACATATTGAAGTACTGGCATAAATGTAATCTCGACTTTATCAAAGGCCACATGCACGCGTACATGCACTTACACAGTGCCACACACACCTACCATCATGCGATCAGTTTACTGTGCTTCAAAGGTGCTGCTACGGAGTAAACAAAAATAAAAGTGACTTTGTTTGGGTGAGAGGAATAGTGTGTTTATGCACCTGGAGTCGGAGCAAAAATTATAACTGCATGTAGCTCAGTTGACTCTTCATCCCACTCATCCAACATGGAGAGGAAATACTGTTACACACTGCATCATTCACATAATTGGGTACGAGTGGAACATATATGGTGAAGTTGAGAAGCAGTTACAAGCAAATTCAAAATGGTGGACCTCCTGTTGGGTTTGGCACATGGCTCCAAGAGGCTTTTTTGTATGTTTTTCAGTGATACATGTGCCTCCCAAGTTTCCTACATGTAGGTGAAAGCAGCTTCGGGGGCTGCTTCGTTGAATATTTGTAGGGGGTGCTGTTGAGCCATTTTGGCACATCAAAGCACAAAAATGACATCAGACAACACAAATCGGGTCCTATCATATGTGTGTCATGACTTTACAAGCATCCCTTACCCCACAAAAACAACTTGTTTTATGGCGAATAAGGCGTTGCCACAGTGACAGCTGAGGAAAACTCAAAAGTTTCTGGTGTGATCATCATCAAGGTCTTGGGACTATGTCTCACCAAATTGAGGTGGTTGATATTAAGCTGGTAGAAGAGAGACGTGAACGAATGAAAGCGGTAACTTTCTGCAACCAGTAGGCGGCGCTATGACGGTGATGAAAAATTCTGCTGTCAATGCTTTCAGGGCTGGACTGTTATTATCTGTATGAAGTTTTGGAAAGATATGTCCACCTATAGTCAAGTTACACAACTTTTGTAATCATGGTGAAACATCAAAGTTTGCCGCCACCTGACGGCCAAACCCTTTAACGATCTACTAATCTTTTGACAACTTTTGATCACAATTTTGTCTAGATGGCACACAGTGATTTTGATTCTGATTAATCCTATAGGACAAGTTTGTTAAAATACAACACGTGCAAAAAGCCAAAAATGGCCGCAAAATTCAAAATGGCCGACTTCCTGTTGGGTTTGGTCTATGGGTGCAAGAGGCTTTTTTGTGCGTCTGGGTGTGATACATATGTGTACCGATTTTCGTGCATATCAGGGAACGTCCTATGGGGGTTACTTTTATGAATGGGCGTGACCAAGTCATTTATCCACGCCCATCACCGAAACTCATATCACATGTTCAGGCCTGGACCGTTAACACACATATGAAGTTTCAGGCAGATATGACCAAGGACACTGAAGTTAAGGCCACTTTTATGCGTTTTGGCGAAACATCGACTTTGCCGCGCTCTGGGCGCAACGCCGTTTGACGATACGTCACAATCTTCATAATGTAGCATTACCAAGATCTTGAGCAATCTCTGACCAAATTTGAGTTGGATATGCTGAACGGGCTCAGAGCTGCACCTCAAAGTCTAAAACATGGCATTTTCTGTTTCCAGCAGGGGGCGCTATGACAAATACAAAATTTCTGCATGTAGACGTCTTCAGGGCGGGACTATTATATATCCAGTGAAGTTTGGTGCAGATCGGACCATTTACCCCAAAGTTATAGCAATTTTGTTTTTCATGGCGAGACGTCAAACTTCGCCGCCAAAAAGCCGATTCCCCCGTCAACGGGTAACTGATCTTTTAATAAATTTTGATCACAAAGTAGTGTAGATGATACACAGCAATTTTGAAGCCATTCTGATTAATCCTGTAGGAGGAGTTCGTTAAAATACAAAATGTGGAAAACGCCAAAAATGGCCGCTAAATTCAAAATGGCCGACTTCCTGTTGGGTTTGGCCTATGGCTCCAAAAGACTTTTTTGTGCGTCTGGGTGGGATACATATGTGTACCGATTTTCATGCATGTCGGTGAAACGTGCCGCAGGGGCTGCTGTTTAAGGGGCCAAAACCCATATCATATGTAAATTTCCACCACGACTGACACGTGTGCCAAATTTGGTGAGTTTTTGAGAATGTTAAAGCTCCCAAAAATGCGATTCATTACAAGGAAGAAGAAAAATAATAATTCCTTCAATTCCAATAGGGTCCTTGCACGGTACGTGCTCGGGCCCTAATAATAATTCCTTCAATTTCAATAGGGTCCTCGCACGGTACGTGCTAGGGCCCTAATTAAAGCTGCAAGCAGCGTTGAACAGGCCCTCGCACCTTCACGCAACTCGAGGGTGCTGGCAGGACGCCGGCTGATGCAGCCGTTCATTCCTGTCAAAGGCAGACCCCTCACGCAGGAGTTACACGTCATATCCCTCAAATCATACAAAGACATGTAATTTTGCCAGTAGGTGGTGCCGTACTAATAACCAAGTATTGGCGTATAGATGTGTTGAGGGCAGGACTGTCATCAATCCTGTGATATTTGAGGAAGATTGGAACATGTATGGTGAAGTTGTGAACCAGTTACAAGCAAATTCAAAATGGCAGACTTCCTGCTGGGTTTGTTCCTACCAAGTTTCATAGATGTAGGTCAAACCACCTTCTGGGACTGCTTCCTAGAATATTTATAGGGGGCGCTGATGAGCCATGTTGGTACATCGAAGATCAAAAATCACATCACACAACACCAATTGGATCCTGTTATATGTGTGCCAAGTTTCATGACTTTACAAGCATCCCTTACCCCTCAAATACAAGCTTATGTTTTATGGCGAATAAGGCGTTGCCACGGTGACAGCGTTTGACGAGACATCATGGTTTTCACAATATAGCATTACCAACATCTTAAGGCCTTTCTGACCAAATGTGAGTTGAACGTCCTGAGAGCAGCACCACAAGTCTAAAACATGGCATTTCCTGTCAACAGCAGGGGGCGTTGTGACAATCACAGAACTTTGTCATGTACATGTGTTCAGGGTAGGAATATTATGAATCATGTGGAGTTTGGTGAAGATTGAACAATATATCCCAAAATTATAGCAATTTCATGTTTCATGGCGAGACATCAAACTTCGTCGCCATCTGACGGCCAAAACGTTTAACGATCTACTAATCTTTTGATAACGTTTGATAACAACGTTGTCTAGATGGCACACAGTGATTTTGAAGTCGTTTTGATTAATCCTATAGGACAAGTTTGTTAAAATACAACACGTGCAAAAAGCCAAAAATGGCCGCAAAATTCAAAATGGCCGACTTCCTGTTGGGTTTGGTCTATGGGTGCAAGAGGCATTTTGTGCATCTGGGTGTGATACATGTGTGTACTGATTTTGGTGCATATCGGTGAAACGTCCTATGGGGGTTACTTTTATGAATGGGCGTGACCAAGTCATTTAGCCACGCCCATCAACGCAACTCATATCACACGTTCAGGCCTGGATCGTTAACACACATATGAAGTTTCAGGCAGATATGACCAGGGACACTGAAGTTAAGGCCACTTTTATGCGTTTTGGTGAAACATTGACTTTGCCGCGATCTGGGTGCAACGCCGTTTGACGATACGTGACAATCTTCATAATGTAGCATTACCAAGGTCTTGAGGCCTCTCTGACCAAATTTGAGTTGGAAATGCTGAACATGCTCAGAGCTGCACCTCAAAGTCTAAAACATGGCTTTGTCTGTTTCCAGCAGGGGGCACTATGACAAATATGAAATTTCTGCATGTAGACATGTTCAAGGTGGGACTATTATATATCCAGTGAAGTTTGGTGCAGATCGGAACATGTACCCCAAAGTTATAGCAATTTTGTTTTTCATGGCGAGACATCAAACTTCGCCGCCACCTGACGGCCAAAACGTTTAACGATCTACTAATCTTTTGATAACTTTTGATGACAACGTTGTCTAGATGGCAAACAGTGATTTTGGAGTCGTTCTGATTAATCCTATAGGAGGAGTTCGTTAAAATACAACACATGCAAAAAGCCAAAAATGGCCGCAAAATTCAAAATGGCCGACTTCCTGTTGGGTTTGGTCTATGGGTGCAGGAGGCTTTTTTGTACGTCTGGGTGTGATACATGTGTGGACTGATTTTCATGCATATCAGTGAACGTCCTAGGGGTGTTACTTTTATGAATGGGCGTGACCAAGTCATTTAGCCACGCCCATTAACAAAACTCATAGCACATGTTCAGGCCTGGACCGTTTACACACATATGAAGTTTCAGGCAGATATGACCAAGGACACTGAAGTAAAGGCCACTTTTATGCGTTTTGGCGAAACATCGACTTTGCCGCACTCTGGGCGCAACGCCGTTTGACGATACGTGACAATCTTCATAATGTAGCATTACCAAGGTCTTGAGCAATCTCTGACCAAATTTGAGTTGATATGCTGAACGGGCTCATAGCTGCACCTCAAAGTCTAAAACATGGCATTTTCTGTTTCCAGCAGGGGGCGCTATGACAAATACAAAATTTCTGCATGTAGACGTCTTCAGGGCGGGACTATTATATATCCAGTGAAGTTTGGTGCAGATCAGACCATTTACCCCAAAGTTATAGCAATTTTGTTTTTCATGGCGAGACATCAAACTTCGCCGCCAAAAAGCCGATTCCCCCGTCAACGGGTAACTGATCTTTTAATAAATTTTGATCACAAAGTAGTGTAGATGATACACAGCGAATTTGAAGCCGTTCTGATTAATCCTGTAGGAGGAGTTCCTTAAAATACAAAACGTGGAAAATGCCAAAAATGGCCGCTAAATTGTTGGATTATTATAAAAAGGTTATATATTGATCGCTGTACCTATCTTCTAAGCAGATGAAAAGCAGAAGATATGAGGCTATTGTAGACTGGAAATTTACTGTGTGTGAAATGTAGAGTGGAAATTACTATATTGAGAATATGCTGAGAATGACAGATTGTTTTGCATGATCACCGACAATTGACCTACTGACGTCACACTTTGTGGCAAGTGTGTCCCTGTTTGAACTCTGTTTTGCAGAAGCAGCACTGGATAAAAAGTGGGATTTTCGTCCCCGTAAACGACCGGAAATCTCACCCATTTTCGGCAGTTTCCGACAATTTACAGGCTGCGAACGTGACGTTTACGGGTGCCAGAAATTGTCGAAAATGGACCCATGACGTATGTGGAGACCTCCCGGGAGGTGCTAATGGCTCTAAATAGCATATGAATAGCAGCGGAGCCGCGTCTGGCTTGAAATTCCTCACTCCAGGATTGGATGAAACCATTACTTTGAAACAAGAAATATCACTCGTGATTGGTCGGCAGATCTGTCGCTATTGGTCACTCTGGGTCATTATAAACGTAAACCCCTCCCCTACAATAATAAACTATAAAAATAAATTTAAAAAATAATAATACTTATAATATGATAATTATAATAAATGTATAATTATAATTAAAAATTTAAATAAATATTATTATGTAGTATATTCATGTCATTGTTATCCTATGGACTACACTATTATTACCATCAAGGACATGAATGAATTTATTGAGGAAAGGAACATTTGCGAGGAACATGTTTATCCAAATAAAGAGCTTTATTTATAACACACAACTATGTACAAGTACAAATAGGAGATTTCAACAACAAATCAAAATACTACAGCGCCATCAACTGTCTATTATTCGCCGCCTCGGAGCTGTAGGCATCTGACGGCGATCTGTCTGCATGTGCTCCATCTTGCAGACGTCTGTGGTGCTGCCCTGTAGTTCGGGTTCGCCTCCAATCTGACTGCAGCGTGGCACAGAGTTCAGTCAGCTCCTGCTGCGGAACCACGGAGGTCGCACAATCCACCCAGTCTTCCTCATCATCGTCCTCTGCCAGGACACTCCGTCTCGCTTCCAGCAGCTGTAAAAACAATCAGTAAAGACAATAAGTACTGCGCAGTGTACTGCATATTGACACAACACATCTATTAATGCACCTGAAAAATAGTCACACTGACCAACAACGAGTCTGATCTAAAAGTCACAGTAAAAAGTAAAAAATAAACAGTGAAAGTCACTTACACACAATGGCGTCATTATCCGCATCAAGTGTATCCGGACTTGCAGACAGAGCTCTCAGTAAATAACAGGTCACGGCTTCGTTATGAGGCGAGGCCAGTCTGTGAAAAACAAAATGTACGGTTAAGATCGGTCAGTAACGTTTCCTCATACAGCACAATGAAAGCATATTCTTTAAACTTACCCTCGCTCCGGTTCGTAGTGCATACAATTTGTCTCCGAGTTGTGGAGACGGCGTACTGCTTCCTGTAAATTACAAGACCAAAAAAAATACACGTTAATAACCAAACTTAGACTGGTTCTGCTTCTTCATTTGTTCTTTTACTTTTAGCTTAGCTAGCAGTCACCGAACATATTCTTACCGCCGTTTGGGGATTGTGCACCACTCTTCTTGTTAGTTAGTCTCCTCCACACGAGTTTACTGCGGTGAACTGCTGAGTCATATCGGCAGCAAACACAGCAAGCTGGCAGACAGCCCACTGATAGCGTTCAGCTGTGTCTTCGTCCATGCTGAGGAGTTTCCGGGTGTTGAAGGAGAGACGCTGTCCAGACATTGTAGTTCACGAAACAGCAAAACAGCGAAAAACACGCGAAACGGAGGAGACTGTCTGAATATACAGGAGTAAAAACAGGACTGTTGATATGCTCGTCTTGCGAGGTCTTCCGTTTGAATCATGCCGAGCTCGCACGTGATTGGATAGACGGGTCGTCGGGCTCCTCCTCCTCCGTTGTTTACGGAAGAGGTCACTGCAGTCATGCCACTAAGCACAGTGGTTGAGCTCTAGGAGACTGTGACGTTGTTTGCATGGAGTGCACATTTGACCTTTGTGGCAAAGCCTGGTTAAAACTAATTGTTGAAATAAATTGTTTTGTGTATCTTTTTTATTTAACATTGACCATTGCTAATGACCATACACAGTAATTAATCTAGCATACTTTCATGAAATAAATCAATTCAAGCTAAAATTTAAGAGTCTATAATTAGGCTATACTAAGCCTCATCTATTTATACCAGAGATGAATGAAGTTAATACCTCTGTGTGGGGAGTGAAACTCCCCCTGCTCCCCTGGTTTGCATTTCTATAGCTCACAGCATGTTCATTTACATGTTAAAGCCTCCCCTAGAATTAGGGGAAGGGGGGACAACTGCCAAGCAAGGCCCATGACAATTTACGACAGTTTCTGGCAGTTTTCTGTGTTGCCCGTAAATTGCCGTGCGCAGCCGTAAACCTGAAATTCCACGGCAATTTACAGTGCCGCACACTGACGGAAATCCCTCTTTTCATGCAGTGCAGCTGCAGGGCAGAGGTGAAAGATAGAAGAGGAAGTCTAACTGCAGCGGAAAGTCTGCTATTCTTCCTGCGTGCACAATTAACTGAACTGTAACGCTTAAAAGACTGGGTCAGGGAGAGACAGGTTGTCAGACTTCGTGCCCTGACTCGCTGTTGTTGTTGGTTAAGGCAAGAGGACCGGACCCAGAGCTCTGTATCTCGTAATCTTTTTGATTTTGGAATAAATAGAAGTTAACTGAGACCATCTACTCTCCTGTTATTCTTCATCAAACGAACACGCGGAGATTGTCTTAATATTGATTTGAGATTGTTTTAAGGAAAAGAAAAAGAGACATCTCCAACAATTGGTGACCCCGACGTGATGAAGAAGGAGGGTAGTGGTCAATCGTCAGACTAGACGAGAACACAAGGCAACTGAAAACACGGTGACAAACAAGGCGTGCCATTAAAAAAGGTAAGCAGACGCCTGTTTTCATACAAAGTACTGCTATTTGGCCTATAATCCAAAACTGTTTTTCACTGAGTTGGCAAGGCGCCCTTTTTTATTAAATTACGAGATAATTGGGGGATTGACTTAAAAAAAAAAAAAAAAAAAGAGAATAAGTGAAAAGGAAAAAGGGTGAAAGGCCCAGGAATTAGATCCTAAATCTAATTTCTAAACATCAAACATAGTCTGGTGAAAGGCCCAGGAGTTAGATCCTAAATCTAATTCCTAAACATCAAACATAGTCGGGTGAAAGGCCCAGGAGTTAGATCTTAAATCTAATTCCTGAACATCAAACATAGTCGGGTGAAAGGCCCAGGGGTTAGATCTTAAATCTAATTCCTAAACATCAAACATAGTCGGGTGAAAGGCCCGGAGGTATTTGGGTGTTGGATGGTTCAGGTAATTATCTAACGTGTTACTCAAAACCCCGAAGAAAGTGAAAAGGTTGGGTGAAAGGCCCTTACGTTCTATATAACGCATAAACATTACAGAGTACATCGCCAGGGGAGCGATTAGGTTGTGATCCTCAACACACGCATTATCTTTTAAGTTAAAAGTTGCCTTGTGGGTCGGTGTACCACAGGTATTGCACCTGATGTTTTATTGTGGGTGGCTTGCCGACTGCCAGCTACGTTTACGGGGTGAGAGACTTGTGTAGAGTCTAGTAGAGGTGACTCGAATTCCTGCTCTCTCAGCGCCCAAGCGGCAGCCGCACTCTGTGGGGAATAAAGGGAGGAAGCTGTGTAATTTCGCCTTAAGATAAACGCCAGTTGCCGCCGGGCCATAGGCACCCCGTACCACTCCAGGAAGTTGGCATAGAAGCTTGGGTGTGCCGGCTTGCAACGGGTGAGACTTAAGAAGCGAAATCACAGGACAACGGGGAAAATTGTAAGCCCATGAGAATTAGTATAATACTCTCATGGCACTAGTGTTGTTTGATTGTTGAAAGAATTTGTGTTTTATTGCATTGCTTTTTGTAACTGTTGAAAGAGTTTATGTTTTGTTGTATTGCATTTTTGTAATTGTTGAAAGAGCTTGTGCTTCGGTTGTATTGCGTTTTGGTAACTGTTGAAAGAGCTTGTGCTTTGGTCGTATTGCGTTTTTGTAATTGTCGAAAGAATAGAATAGAATAGAATGCCCTTTATCGTCATTATACAGTAGTACAATGAGATTGGAGAGCTACTCCCGTTTCAGTGCACAGTAAACATACAATCTAAAATCTAAAAATATATTACAAAATAAGTATAATATAAAATAGTAAAAATAGAAAAGAAAGATAAATGTGTATTTGGAATAAATACTGTGAATATAAACAGATTATAAACAGGCTGTATAAACAGAATATAAACAGGATGTTGGCTATGTACAGAATAGAAAGAGCTGGCGTTTTGGTTGTATTGTGTTTTTGTTATGGTTGAAAGAGTTGGTGGTTTGTTGTATGATTGTGTATTGGACAAGGAGGGCGTGTGGAGCCCGGTTGGATAGTGTGTGTTGAGATAAAGAGGTGTTAAAGTTACAAACATGGAAGGTGAATTTGACAGGGAATGTAGTGAGCAGGGTTATTGTCCACCAGTGACAGTAAAGGATCAGTATGGGAAGCTAAGGCTCACATGGGTAGAAGTATATCAATCCTTCTCCTTCACTGACATGAACTACATCCTGCATAAAATGCCCCCTCCCACGGAGGGTGGCGGACCATGGATGGAACATTTTTGTAAACAAACACTGGGATTTAAATTGGCATTGGGAGACTGGAGAGCATTACTGGGAAAACAGCTCTCTAGCTGGGAAGTGCTGGAAGTGGAAACGCTGGCTAAAACAAATTATGAAACAAGGAACACATAGAAAACAATCCAGATATCCCAGGCTGTTCTACTGAACAATGGGAGAAACACGTTACACACCACATGAAAAAAGCACAGGTACAACTCCTAAAACTGCAATTGGATGAAGTTCGCCGTAAGGTTAATGAGGCCAAAAAGACAGATAAAAAATCAGCCAATCAGATGGTACAACAGCCCCCGCCTGGACCACCCTCAGGAACTCCGGATCTTTACCCGATCCCTGAGTGGGTAGATCCCCGCCCCCCTCATTGGGGCGGTCCCATGGGCGCAGCGGGAGGCTTTAGGGGGAGAGGTGGGGGTCGTGGGGGACCCAGACGGAACCCACAGAACACTGGGTGTTTCTTGTGTGGCGACCCTACTCACTGGCAGAAGAACTGTCCTCAGCAATGCAGAGTTTGGACAAGGTCTACTAAGGTGAGGATACAGAGGTGCACACAGGGGAAGATGGCAAGGCCCACCCTGGGGCGGCTATCAAGGCCCACCCAGAGGCTGAACAGACTTTCAAACATCAATATATCTCCTCACTCTCATGTCCAGTTGATTTGATGGGACGCGATGTGTTGGTGAAATGTGGAGCTTCAGTCTGATGCAGTCCAGATGGACTAATTGTGACTTTTCCCAATGGGTACATGGTGAACTGTTTGCTGTCCATGGTACACTCCTCCTCTCAGATGTTGCTGTCAGCAGACACCTCCCCAACGGCTGAAGGACATTGGGCTGATATCTATTGGGGTCTCCTCGAACCAGACACCAAAGACAAACCAGGCATCAACACCCTCTATCAGTTGTGGCGTCCTTGGGTCCAAACACTTCACCCCTACACACCTCCCCCTGATTCCCTCCATGTAACGCTCTATTACGATAGGGACAGGGACGAAATTTACCAACAAGCTTTTTATGATGAAGTAGAAGGGAGAATGTGGGATGTTAATTCGACTTGTATCTTAGTAGGGAACGAGGGTGTGGCTGCGGCTGTTGACCTTGCGCCTGACCAGATGCGGTGGTATGAGGCGGCGGAGGAAGCCTCCCCGCACATAACACTGGCTGTTCATGCTAAATATCAAGCTAAAGATTTGGGTCACATATATGAAAATTGGTTTCACTCACCCATTGGACTCGCACACAGATTCCAAATGTTGATTTCTCTCCCTCAGAGCACAGAGGCAGAAAACTCATTCATTACCTTTAAGCAGGCACTATCCAGCGCCACTGAGTTGGCCATCCCAGACCACAAGCTACTGTTCTTCCTAGGTGTTTCTGAAAAGACACACACCATTGCTGGTGTGCTTTTTCAGAAAAAAGGGGGAGGACAATAGGACAATAATGTATGCAAACGTCACATTAGACCTAACAGAGGACAGACACCCACCATGCACCCGACACGCGGCAGGGGTAGAAAAATTTTGCAGAAAGTGACACACATAGTAATGGGACACGCACTAACAGTATTAACAACACACAGCATATTATTATAATAATAATAATAATAATGACAACCAGTTCTCGCTGCGCCCATGGAAGTCGGCCCGACCAAACATCACTAAGCTTCACAGCTGGCCTCAGGAGTGACTCCACATCACGCTCACCAAATTTCGTGTGAATCTGATCAACTTTAATGTCACTTGATGTTTCTCTGTTTATAGCGCCCCCTATTGGCCAATTTCCGCCAAACAGATTTCAGCAAAAAAAAGGAGAAAAAAAAGAAATATTAAAATATTTTTATGGATGTTTTGCGACAAGGACCAAAACGGTCCTGAAGGGGACAGGTGTGATTTTTTACGAGGGGGACCAGAGGTTTCATCAGATATTCACCTAGTCAGTTATTTGTTATCAAGGGAAAAAATGAGATCAAATCTAAAACATGCCTTGAGTGGTAATTCACAATTGATCCGTCACCAGCAAACTGTTATATGGGATGTCAACGTGAAATCTTTAGCAAACCTATTGCTTAGCAAACTGAATACTGTCAAAAACTAGAAATGAGATAACTATTGGCTGACTAATCATTTATGGGACAAACGAAGAGTTACATGCATTTATCACAGAAAATAGACATAGACTATGTCTATAGACATAGACTATTTTTACTTTCTGCCATTCATGTAAATGTTAACTTCAATGGGTGAAACCATAAAATACGTGCGTAAAACTATCATGTTTATTTAAAGTTATTATATTGTTAGCCGTATCCTTAGTTGAATACCTTAAAATATTTATACCTAGATTTATTTTTCACTGGTTTAACAAGGCAAACGAGACACATGAAATTGGAATTAGAAAGGATACCAAGAGGGAAGCTTCAGAAAGATAAGGAATAAAAGAGAAATGACTGAATAAGGGAAGCGATGGGAAGAATATAAGATAAAGATCAGAGGAGGGAGGAAAAGGAGAAACTACAGAAAAATGGATTAGCAGAGAATAGTGGAGGAAAAAATGGAAGAGGCATAGACTGAGTCGGGGGAATTTTTCATGTTCACTTATGCCACAAAACTATGTTGTATAACAACATATGAGAGTACAGCACAAGTCCAGCATATAAAGTCTTCTCCTGGCTTTCATTTAGTTTGAAGCCTTGAATAGTAAACCAAAAATGTAAACACTGACATACAAATGTGCCAACAGCTTAGTATTGGTTGCAATCTTTCATGTTGTGTCATTTAAGGTGGGTGTCCATGTCTCCCATCAGGCCTTGAAAAATTTCTAAACCATGTGTAGTCTAACCATGCGTTTTATTTATATACCACTATTGTTGTATTTATGCACCTGTAATGTATGCTTTGGCATTTATAAGAACACATTTTTCGTTTGACTCCCTATAGTATTACAGAATCCTCAATCCAATCCAACCCCAACATTAACAACTTTTCTGGAATACCGGAAGAAAAAAGCAGAGGAAAGGCAAAAGTTTTCCTTTGGAAAAAAGGGGGGAAAGATAAAGGAAAAAAAGGAAAGTTCAGGTAAGCAAACAAGTTTTGTTTTGGCTCAGAGTGAAAGTGAACGATTGCTCCCCCTCAACTCTGGTGTTGACTAGCTGTGAAATCCCATCATCATCTCAACCCTCTAAACCTAAGCCCCATTGTAGGGTGAGTTTAATGGTGACCAATATATTTGCATGTATCAAGTCATCCTGGAGATTAAATATATAAATGTTTCAAATATATACATACTAATAGGCTTTGGTATTGTAGTAAGTCACTCACAAAAAAAAAACATTGTATGTCCTGTTTTTACCTATTATATTTTTTTGTTAGTTTTCAACTGATTGCTGATCATTGAATATCATGAATACTGTGGAAATTAATTTATTCTTTTTAGTACCAACTATTTGGCCCAGATGAAGCATTAACTTTTTTGTTTTCCAGAAGTACCTCCCAAAGTTGCTGTTTATGACAATTTGAAGTAAAGATTAGGGCTGAACAATCAATCGAAATTTTGTTGAAATCGCAATATGGCCTACTGCATAGGTGTTAATGATTGCTCAGAAGGGTGGTATAAAGCCACAGCGTGGGAAAACTCTTTCCTTAACAACATACCCTGACACCACTGCTCGAAGTCTTCATCGGGCTGTGAAAAAAAATGAGGGACTTCAACAAAGACTTGGATGAAGAACCCTTTATCCTTCTGTATCCGGATGGATCTGAAGTTATCAATATCCCTGGGGCACATAAACCTTTTATTTTAGAAGAATACAAGGAAGAAATAGACAAACCATATCAACGAATCATCATTTCACTAACAAAGACCATGGCAACGTAGATTGCATATGAACAGTTTATTGGTTATGATGGATTAAGGAGAGCTTGGATGATGGAGTAGCGGTCTGGAAGAGGGATGCAGGTAAGGAGGGAAGGGGTTAGGGTTTGAGGGATGGTGGGATGAGGGTAAAGGGATGCAGTATGAAGGGAGGGGGATGAGGGTAAGGGATGCAGGATGTAGGGTGAGGAACAAGGGTAGAGGGATATGAGATGGAGGGATGAGGGTAAAGGGATGAGGGAGAGGGATGAGGGGTCATTGGATAAGAGATGTATAGGATGGGGGAAGGGTGGAGAGGATGCGGGTTTTAGGTGCGGATGGAAGGACTGGTTTGGTGGAGTCGGCTGGTGGCCGTAAGACCAGATGGAACCTGGTATGGTTGAGACTGAGTGGGGGGGACCATCTCTCGCTGGCTCATGGTGTATAGAGCCCCTGAGAGAACTTCAGGTGGAAAGGTGCATGTGGGCATTTCTGACGTCTTTCGGGTCGTGACAGATGTATGTAAGGTAAGCGAGGGAGGACCAGCGACCGAGAATTTTGATGATGTGGTCAGGGATCCCCTGCTTGGATGCGGTTGAGGAGGCACCGATGCGGAAAGAATGCCTGGAGTATAGGTGAAAGTGAGACAGTGCTGGGCATGGTGCTCCAGTGGACAGTTTAACTAAGAAGTTAATACCACTGATGTAGACCTGTATGGTGGAAGACTTGATATTGAGGATGGAATGAGCGAAAAAAACAAAACTAGAAAGAATCAAGATGTTGAGAGTGGGGAATGGCAGATTATGGGAGGCGTGGAAGGCCTTGAGGCAATTCCATCCGGTCAGGAAAGACGAGAGTGTTCGAGGCGGCGATGCTGTTGAGGATAGCATTTTGGGACGTGATTGCTAGATGTTCCAGCTGGGGCTTCAGTTGAAGATGGTGGCTGAATATGGTGGGACGGGGGTCGGAAGAGGGTTGGAGGCTGGCGCCAATTGTCTGAATTTCTGTAATGAGAAGCGAGAAAGTGAGTCAGCTATTGAAGTCTTGTGACCTGGGATGTGCAAAGCTCAGATGATGAACTGGTTCTGGGTGGAAATCAGGATGAGTCTCAGCATGAACTGCATGATGTCAAGGCATTGGAACCATCCTTTCGTAAGGATATCAACAACGGCACTGTTGTCTGAATGGATGGCAATGATTTTTCTAGAGCAAATGTGCCCCCAAAGGATAGCAGAGGAGGGAGTGAGGGACGCAAATTCAGGTCCATCCATCCATTTGGCCGAGAACCACCTGCCGTCAAAGTAGCTGCCAAAGCCAATAGAGGAGACTGCATCTGTAAAGAGCTGGAAGTCTTCTGGTTGAGTGATGTGGTTGTTGTAAAAGAAGGAGATGCCATTCCAGGATGAGAGGAACTGATGCCACATTTTCAGTTCCATCTTGCATGCATCGTCCAGTGTGATGTGACCATGGAGGGATGGAATGGAGGCGGCAATGGAAAGGAGGTGTGACAAGAAGGATCGTCCTTATGGGATGATGCCGATGGCGTAGTTGAGATAACCCAAGAGTGACAGAAGTTGGCGTTTGGTGCATCTGTGGGCTAGGAGGAAGTTCCGGTGGATTTTCTCAGTTAGCAGGAATGCTTGGAGCAAGACTTGAGTCGAGGGTGATGCCGAGAAACTCCAGGGATTTGCTGGGACCCTCTGTTTTCTCAGAAGAAAGAGGAATTCCTTGTTCGCGGAAAGCGGAAATCAGAGTGGAGAGACCGTATGATGGGGGAAAGGAAGGTGGCATGACTGTGAGAAAGTCATCCAGGAAATGCATAACAAACGGAAGTTTGTAGTTGTTTGTCTTTTTTTGCATTGAGAAATCTGGACTTGGAATGAGGCTGGTAATACTAGGGAAACCCTGAACAAGAAAGTTGACAAACTCACGGTCTGGGTGGTTCTGTAAGGCGTAAGCAAGGGTACTGATTTGAAGTGGTGTGTCAAGGTACCTACACAAGCTGTGCTTGGTTGGATTATGTGGACAAGTCGGCCTGGCGTGGGGTCCGCCACAGAGGGAGCAGGTGTGAAGGAATCTGCAGCTCGAAGCGCTGCATCCAAGCTCATTAAAATTATTGCAGATTATTCTCCCACCTTAGGAGAGGACTGGTCTCCCTCTTCTGTCTATGTCCTTGGGAAGGGGGCCCAGGAAGGTGCAAAAAGCTGCAAAAGCCCGGCAATAGAGTTTGGAGTCTAGAACCCCCCAGTATGTGCCCAGGTTAAACTCCTGCAGGCGTCCAGCCGCTTGAGAGGCGAAAAGAGTGTGGTATGTGTAAAACCCGTTTCCCCCGAACTGTAAGGCAAGGTCAAGAATCAGTGACAGGTGGTCATCCAACTCTGACAGAACAGAACAGATAATGTCACGATACAGGGAGAGCGAGAAGGGAAATTTGACAGCAGTAAGTTCTTTGGAGCGGGTGGGAAGTGATTGTTTGAGCTCAGTGGGACCTAGTATGGTTTGCAGTTCCCTAGGAATATGGGGATTACAATCAGATGGATGTATCAAAAGGGCAAGGTTGACATAAGGGAAGAGGAAGAGATGCTGGGATGGAGGGATGCACATGCTGGGTTGCTAGTGAAGGCTGGGGGGGGGGGGGGCATGGCAGGTGTGAGTGGAGCTACGCTGTGACTCAGTGAATAGTTTGAAGAGTTTTGTCGACGGAAACGGGATGTTTCGCTGGCTGAGGGCGTGCTTCAGGCGAGCTATTGTCCACTCGGATATGTTGGGAGCGGAGGGCCGGCGTGAGTGTTGGCTGGCCAAGTGACGGTCTTGGCGGCTTCGCCTGTTGTCCAAGCGCTCGGATCGCAAGCGGGTAGATGGTGCGCGTCTTGGAGGAGGAGTGTCCCCTGAACGTTGATGCCAGGCTCTCCCCCTGGACCTGCTGGACGGTGAAGGCCCAACGATGTTGGAGGTATCGGAGGATGGAAGCCATTAGCGTCAGGAACATGGATGGCTGACCACAACCGTGGCTGCTGAGGTGGTAGGATGTGAGGAGAAGGGGAGGACTCAGGTACGACAGAAATGAACCGGTCGTCCTCGAACAGATCCCTGTCAGGTGGGTTCAGAGAGAGTTCTTCGTCCATGGTTTTTAGGCAAGTTTCTTTGTCTGACTTGTCGTCTCTCACAGATGATGTGGAAACAGTCAAAGGATGAGGAAACGGATGAGGTGTGCTTAAGTACTCGTAGTGCGGAAATGAGTCTGTCTGAGTCGTGGTTTTTGTTCCGGATTCTTGTTATAAAACTTAATTTTTATCTGCTCTAAGATGGACTTTAAGGAGGGTAAGTTGTCATGTTTTGCCATAGCTAGATAGTCCTGTGCCAAGTTGTTTCACCTCTCTGAGAGAGGCTGTAGCTAGTCAATAAAATAAAAAACAAGGAATCCAAGAAACTGAGCGCATAACTATTTTGTCTTGCTGTGCAGCTATATGTTGGTGTTGCTCCAGCAGAAGTCTGCCCCCCATTGTGTTGTCTGCATTCATGTTCAAACTCTGTGCAAGCCAGTTGGGAGTTGTTGATACGTTAAAAACGACTTTAATACTTTTTAGTGGACTTTTTTTTCCCATGAAGTCAGACCTTGAGCCAAAATGAATTGCTTCTGGCGCAGTGTGTCAAAGCGGCTTTCCATTCAACACTGTCTCCTGGAGACTCCTTTAGCTTCTTTTTTTAATGTTGATTGTTGACTAACAATATTCAAAGCTAGCTTGAATTGTTTTGTGTTTTGCTTTGTGTTTTGCAGTTGGAGAAGTGTCAGATATTTCTGACTCTGACACTGAGATTGTGATAAAAAGATCCACAGAGTTTGATCAAGCTGACACGCTGGTGAGTGCATATTTGGGTGATTTTTTTTATGACTATTTTTTATGGTATTAAGCAAATAACTTTTGTATTTTAATACGTATTATGTTTTTTTTTTTTTTTTTTACACTACAGCCATTTGAACGCCAACATGAAAGCAGTCCCATACCAAAAGTGCCAGAAATATCACCAATTACTGACATACAACAGGTAATAAACTATTACATTTGGTTTCTTTATCTATTGTACTGTCATAGATTATTGACAGCTCCAGTTAAAAGTATTAGGACAGCAACACACTTTGTTTTGGGTTCATTCTCCTATGACTTTAGATGTGAAACAAAACAATAGCTAAGTTTACATAAACACCAATAATGCCAGTAAGGCAGAATCCATGTAAACACCATACTCTGATTATGTTAATACCATTATGCTCAAAGTCTAAGCATAATTGCAACAAAACATGAGCAGTACTTACTCGCATTATTTGGGGCCAGTGAAAGCATGTCAACACCTTAGTCGAATTTCTTAAACTTAGATCAAGGTGCGTATATGCAACTGGTGATGTAGCGCTTTATGTGAAAAGTGTAAGATGCCAAAGACGTCAAAGATGCTGAGCAGCTAAAGTCAGACACAACTTTACAAAAACAACCCCTGGAATTTAGAAAGAAACTGTTCACGCTATGTGACATGGACGTCATGAGGTTTTTAGATGGATATAAGCACCGTAATAGTTGATTTACCAGAACAACTGAACCACCTTAGTGCTGCCCACCACTGGAAAGCACTAAAGGCGTCTTACTACAGATTCCCACAATTCTTTCTAGATAATCGGAGTAAGTACATGACACATGTAAACTGGATTATTAAAGGCAGTTTCACATTATAGAGTCATGTAAACAGCATAATCACAGTAATGGCATAATTGCACTATTGTTCACATGTGAACATGGCCTTTGACTAGCAGGTTAAAGCCCTGTCCGCTTCAGTTGGAGGGGATTTTCTGCCACATCAGATGGACACTTAAAGAACTATAGCCCTTTTTGCTAAATGGTTCCCCATTTAAGGGATGTAAAAGGTATTTGAAAAGTTAGAAGATTAAAGATGCACCAACAAAAAAAAAAACTTCTAACTGAAGCTCTGTGCTTTAACATGATGGTCATTGTTTTATTTTGAATCCAAAGCCAGAAGAGAATGAAGCCAATATAACAAAACTTTTCCCCAATACTCTAGCATGTAGCTGTATGTATCATATTCTTGTTCCTCCTTGTCCATAATTTTAATTCTTTCTGTCATATATTTACTACCTGCAGTTTGTTCAGATAGGTAAACATAAAACAAGTGTATTGCATTGCATAGTTTCATTCACAACAGTGAACAGGGAAATGTGAGTGTGAAAGAACAAATCTACCACTAAACTTCATTTCCTCACATCTAGTGTCTACAGTTAATGATCACACTCACATACATGATAATGTGAGAGATTTTTTTTCTATATTGTTCAGGTTACAAATTTGGATACAGACGATATCGGTCCAAGTACCTCAGGATGTCTTGCAATCAAGAGCACTTATTACAGGTCTGGTTTTAGTTTCTCGTCTTTTAATTGTATAAATAAATTAAATAGAATAAACAGATAATAGTGGTGGACAAAATCAAAACAATGGAAAAAGGAGTTTAACTTTGAAGTAACTAAATTGCAATTGCAGCAGCAATGTTAAGTCATTAGGTTGATTGCCAATTAGCAGTATGTGTCAGCCAAAAGAGGTCTGACAATTAGCACTTTGATATGTGAATTTCAAAAGCAACATGAGCCAACTAACAGAGTTCCAAAGTGGCCAAATAGTCAGTACCCAAATTGCAGATGCATCAGTGACAAAAGCTGCAGAATTATTTAATGTGTTAGGAGTCTCAAAAATCTTGACAGCATAAGCCAGACATGGACAAACTGCTGCGGCAAAGAGGCTCAGTAGTTGCAAGTCAAAGCTCACTGACAGGGATAGACATTTAGCAACAGGATAGTTGCTAAATGCCACAAACGTACAGCCTCAAAAACGAACACAGAGTTATATCAGTGACTCACTCTCAACAACAACTAAACTGCCATTGGATAGGGAAATATTGTTAGGTGTTTCTGTTATTTTGTCCACCCCCTGTGTGTATATATGTGTGTGTGTGTGTGTGTGTGTGTGTGTGTGTGTGTGTGTGTTTATATTATATTGTTTCACTTTGCAGCAACAACACAGACCTGTATGCCTATTGTCATTGATGATGATGATGATGGTGATGATGATGATGATGATGATGATGATGATCTGATTGCTAAAGAAACAAATGATGAGTCTCCAGAAGAACCTACATGAGTCATATAAGCATTATTACAGTATTAACCTGCACCCTGGCTCCTTGTACAATTGACTCCTACAGAGCCCGAGTAGTCCCTAAAACAAAGAAAAATCACTGTATCAAGAAGAAGAGTGAAGCGCCAATTTGACTAACTGTGCTGGTAGCCATTAGTACTAGGTCCAGCAGAGATCTTTTTGTGAGAAAGTCCATTGGAACATATTAAAAAGTAGCTTATTGTTTTAGTGACTGTCTATAGAGTGTGTCTCTAGCAGTCAACAATCATTTGTTAGGAGTACAAACAATTTATGAATATTAAATGGAAGGAATGCTTGATCCCATTTGTGTTCAATTAAGTAGCTACTAAAATATGCTTGGAGCATTTTTTTTTTTTACACCTGAAGTAACTTTTCCGTTTCTTTTTTTTCTAGGCATACAAGTGAATTGGCCCCTGAAATTATTGCAAATTTGGCACTTGCCATTGACCACAAGAGAGTCAGCAGGTTCAATATATCAAAGTCAAATATATGGGATGGAGCTGTCTGAGGATTTTGATGTGGCTTGTACTCAGAAAACAATGACGTGCTTGTTAAGTTTACTGATGATGCTGGCTCCTTTGAAGAAGGCATAGATATAGGTGGTCTGAGGCGAGAATTTCTCATGCTTCCAATGAATCATCTGAAGCATTGCCCTATCTTTGATGGACCTCCAGAAAGCCATTACCTTGTGTACAACTCCACAGGTGGGTTGTTAATATATTTTTATTAGAAATAGTATTTTTGCTGTACATCAACAGATAAAGATGATGATTAACTGTGATTCTTCTGCACTCTGTATAACAGTTGCTGTGTCTGTAGTACACGGGGGTACCAGCACCACATTTCCTCTCAAAGGACCTTGTGAACCACATTGTAGAGAAGTTCAGTTTCAGCGCCACTGTGGAAGATATTAAAGATGAGGAGATAGGGAGAGCTCTCCATCAGGGAGGAAGTGACCTTGATTCAAGAAATGGATTTACTAAAAAGGCACATCAAGATTATTTTAGTAATTCAGAATAAGGCTATACTCAAATCAACAGACCAGAGGCCTCATTTATAAAGCTTGCTTATGCACAAAACGGGGCTTGCAAGTGGCGTAAGCCACTTCCCACGCAAAGGTTGTGATTTATAAAAATAAACTTGGCGGGAGAATGTGCGCACTGGTACGTCAACTCTGATCCTTGCGCACGAACATTTTGGAGATGGGGGAAACTGGCGGCGCAGATGGTGAGGTGGTGAATTGATTTGATTTGATTTGATTTGATTTATTCACACATCAGAATGATACCTATATCATTCAACAGATACATCACAAATTAGGATGTGTGAAGGAGACACCCCAAGTAAGCTACCCAAAGCTTTTAGAAGGGGGCCCAACATAAAAACAATAAACAATAGACATAATACACAAATAAACAAACAACCCCAGACACTACATCAGTCCGATATTACCATAGGTAAAATTGTTCTGAACATATATTCAAGCATACATCCTCATCAGACGTATCAAAGAATACCAGAAGGTTACAAAAAGGTATCAAAGACTATCTAAGTATCAAAAGTATCAAAAAGTGCCAAAAAGTGCCCCAGAGACTCCAAGATCGGGTACCAACAAACAAAACATCAGCATATCAATAATGTAAAAATTACAAGATACAAATCAAATAAAAACATCTGGGGCATGAGTTCAAGATTCCTCATATGCAGATAATAGCTTCTTTTTTAGGGTCTTTTTTAAAAGAAAGACAGAATGTGACATTTTAATGTTATCTTCTAGCTCGTTCCATATCTGCGGTCCTCTGCTCACAATGCTCAAGCTGGTACATTTAAGCCTTCGTTTTTTCCCCATAATAAGATGTTTTTTCCTGGTTTCATATTTATGCAGAGGAAGGCAGACTCATCTCATACATTTAATGTCATCACATATCAGACCTATAGACCCGCGTAATCATAAGCACCCAAGTCTGCAGTGTTATAGATGTGTTCCTTTAGTGAGCCATTAGACCTACTACTGTATGCAGTGTTCATATATCATACTTACATCTTTAAATCATATAGAGTGGTGGATTGCACTGATTGATTAGTATTAATTGTGACAAGGTGTGTAACAGTCAGTCTAATTGCTGAGTAAGCATATAAATAGTGCGGTGTCACTCGTGCGTAATGCTGCAAAATGGATGCGCTGGCACTGCTGGAAGATCACGCAAATGGTAGGATCAGAATGGAGAGAGTCTTTAGGGACCACGAAGATTTCCTGGCCCATGATGATGACTGGCTAATAAGCCAATTTAGATTCCCTAGAGCAGTGCTCTTGGATCTATGCGCTGAACTGGGCCCAGTGTTAGACAAAACCACCCGCCGGAGCCGCCCCATCCCGGTGCATATAAAGGTGCTGACCACTCTGGGGTTTCTGGCAACCGGCTCCTTCCAGCGGGAATTAGCCGACAGGTATGTGTTTGATATGATTAACAATATCTGATGTTGCATTTAGGTCTGGGATATCGCAACCATCCCTCAGCACAGTAATGCCAGCCTCTTTGGATGGCATTATAAACATGACCAGTCGATACATCAGGTTTCCTTACACTGTGGGTGAACAGGCCAACATTAAAAGGCAATTTGCAGCAATGTCCGGTTTCAATTGACTGCCGAGTGAAAATGAATTTGTCTATGTGAACCGAAAGACTGTGCATACAATCAATGTACAAATTACTTGTACTTCAGACATGGCTTTGACAAATTTAGTGACACAGTGGCCTGGGTCAACACATGACTCATTCATCCTGACGCACAGCAGTGTAGGAAACAGACTGCAGGCAGGCGCTGTGCGTGATAGCTGGCTTCTTGGTAAGTACATAAACACCATTGTTGAAATTCTAACCATTAAATCCTGATTTATAATTACTCTTCTGTTATACCTTGCAGGTGACAGTGGCTACCCCCTAGGGCACTGGCTCCTCACCCCATTCACAAACCCGCAGAGCGCAGAGGAGGTGTGCTTTAATGTGGCCCACTCTCGTGCGCGCTCCATTGTGGAGCGAGCCACTGGCCTCCTCAAAAATCGGTGGAGATGTTTAGATGCCTCGGGGGGCAGACTGCTCTACCACCCTACAAAGGTGTGTAAAATCATTAGGGCTTGTGGAGTTCTGCACAACGTCGCACTGAGGGATGCCACCTCCCGCCTGGCCTCCCTCCCCCACACCATGAGGACCCCGACCCACAGCCACCTCCCCGACATGAGGAGTTTAAACAGGGAGCAAGGCTCCGTGAAGGTGTCATGCGGCGTTTGCAATAAGACAGCAAGTATGTTTCATTTTTTAACAAAATCTTTAATGGAGCTGGCAATGTCAGACATGGCATCACACATGCAACTCATCACTGTACGGATTTGTTTGAGTTCGTCTCTGACTTCATTTATCACACTGATGGTGTCCCTTTGTGTTTGCAGGACCGTGTCGGTCAGGACCCGGCCACTTCTGGGTGTGCCATGCGCTCGGGACGCACTGGTGCTGGGGACAGCCAGGCCTTCAGCCACGGTGCCAGGACACGCCGTGCCCGGAACCTCCTCGTCACTCACCGCTTCCAACTCTAGAGTGACTGAAGAGACAACACATAAGTCCACTGCCTTTTCACAAGTCTCTGAAATATTTAATTTATACATTTAATAAACAGAAAACTGTACTTTACCGGTCTTCTCTGTGGTCTCTGCCAAATCTGTGTCTCCTTCCTTCTCCGACACTGTGCCACACACGCTGGCCGTCCCAAGGATGGAGGCTATTTTGGTGTCCAGCGGTGTGGGCTCGGGTGTGCCCTTACCCCCACCTGTGGCAGACACGCTTTGATGGTGCCATGTCACCCTCCTCTTGGCCTCCACCTTCAGATCTGACCACTTCTTTTTCACCTCTGCCACAGATCGCTCTGTGGCACTCACACCATTTACAACGGTGATGACATGCTGCCATTCACTTTTTTTTCTTTTATTACCACTACTGTGACCACCAAATAAAATATTTTTTCACGCCTCCACCTCACCCACAAGCACCTCTATTTCGGTCTCGGTGAAATTCCTCTTCCTCGTCTTCTCTGCCATGATTGAGCGTAAAATGCCATTGATCAGCAGGCTTATTTATATGCAAAAACATTCATGAGGTACTTTGCATTGACCATTCATGGTAAAATGTGGGTTTGTAGAGGGCGGGATGTGAGGTGAATCCACCTGCGCAACCTTCCAGGTGGACTGTGATTTATAAAGGGAAAAGTGCTTGCAGGTATTATTAATATAATATCTGTCTCTCTTTATGTCTCATTGTGTCATATGGATTACTGTTAATTCATTATATTGATCTGTTCTGTACAACATCTATTGCTCGTCTGTCCGTCCTGGAAGAGGGATCCCTTCTTCAGTTGCTCTTCCTGAGGTTTCTACCATTTTTTTCTCCCCGTTAAAGGGGTTTTTTTGGGGAGTTTTTCCTTATCCGCTGTGAGGGTCCAAAGGACAGAGGGAAGTTGTATGCTGTAAAGCCCTCTGAGGCAAATTGTGATTTGTGATATTGGGCTTTATAAATAAAAATTGATTGATTGAACTGATTGATTGAGGTGTGCACACGTACGGTTTTATAAATCAGATTATTTTTTGGCGCACGCCATTTTCAGCTTTTTGGCTTAGGTACACTTTTAGTATGGATCCTACGCAATGTTTTATAAATGAGGCCCCTGAAGTTTTGTTTTTTTTAAAGAGACAGATCTCCACTTCAGTCAAGAAAGACCGAATTAAAGTAAAAATATATATATATATTTGGTCCTAGTTTTCAGAGTGGTGGTGAAGTATTTGATACATATTTGGTTTGTCATGGATGAGAATGATGATAGTATATCCACAAACCGGTTTATGTAAATCAAGAGCTTGTGGAAGTACTTGCACTTACCCTTTTTTTTTAACAATGAAAACTTTTCATGTCATTTGTATATCAGTTAACATTTAAGATTTTAGTAACATTTCACAAAAAACAAGCACTTATAGTTCACCAATCATTTGGCAGTTATGTAGGACCCTAAGGCCATCTCCTGCTAAAGTAGGAAAATATTTTCTCAGCTGGTAAAGTCAATGGTAACATGGAACACATGGAATGGCCAGAAATAAGTCATTTTCCATAATACCTGGCCTTTAAGAGTGGGCTGCAGCAGTCCATATTTGAATATTAGTCCATATTTGTATCCCAGCTATTTCCTTAAGAGTAATGTATAGTTCTGAGGCTGACTCCCAGTCATGTGGCTGCTGTAATCCATTTTGTTTCACAGCCTGTTGTAGATAATCCTGAATGTCTGGATCAATACATGTGTAAATACATACGGAAAAAAGGCACTGGCACATCGTTAATGCACAAGTGGATGTGACTTTTCATTGATAGCATATATTGTGCAATATTCTAGTCCTATAAAGTAGACCACATTTTATAACAGTAAACATCCATTATTCATCAGTATAGCCAACTATAAATGTAGGGCCTGCAGTTTCCATTTCACATGGAAAACAGTGGAAACCGCTTGTACTGATCACAGTTACAGTGATCAACCGCTTATATGGATCAATAAGCTTGGGACAGAATGGTTCCTATACAAATGCTGTTAATAATTTGCTTATAGTATTTCATGTACTCCGCCAGTGTTCATTTTGGGTCTTTTCATACATGACAACATAAGGGGAAAAATGAAACTACGGTAATTCATTTTTTTAAAAAGTTTTGCTATTGCAGTAGATGACAGCACCCCTGTATCGGAGCGTGTTTCTGACGAGGACATAATCGCAGAGGTGAGAGCACTCCGGTACAAGTACCATTAATACTGCTGGCAGCGAGGAGGAGGAGGAGGCAGATGTGACTGCTGTGCCATCCCGAGCAGAGATGATTTAAAAACTTAAAACTGGTCTGCTGCAAGGGTTTCGACAAAAATGACTTTTTAGATCACTTTGCAAAGAAAATGAACTTGGTTTTTGACAAAATGATCCAAGCATCAATGGCCGGGTTTGTGAAATAAATTTTCTGAGCGGCGCAGAGCCATCATGATTGAAACAGCGTTTGAAAAAGCTGTAATGTATTTTGAAACAGTCAATAAAATTCAGTGTGGCGAAGCTGTCCATTTCATTGCTTTATATTCATGCAATAAACACACAAATGTCAATTAGATGCCAATTTGCAAAGAAAAAAAAATTGGTTATAATAATCATCCGCTGATCAATATGACCCAGACAGATGTGACCACTATAAATGGTTTCCACTGTACTTTTAATGCATCAAAAAGAAATGTACTTACCTTCATTTCCTGAAAAAGGACCACCACAACTTACACTGATACGCTGATTGCCTACTGATGAGCCATAATTGTGGCTTGACAAGCCTGCATTTTAGTCAGTATGCTCATGGCAGAGGGTGCCTTGTATTGCTGCCAGTGTCCCATTTTCTGTTCCGAAGTCAGTTCTTAATCTCATTGGGATCACACCAACACTCTTGACACATTTAATATAATTGTGCAAGATGACAGATGGGTTGTTGTTAGTAGTTCCACAAACAAGCCATAGTATTCTTCTTGAAAAGCCATCTATACATCCTGAGAGGGCCAATCCAAAGGGTTTCAGTTTATCGTAGCCATCTACATGCCATATGTAGTTTGGACCCATGGAGTGATATGAACGTCTCATAAACCTCTGGCGTGTTCTAAAATCTGTCCCTTGTGGATTTAGTTGTTTCAACAGTCTCATCACTATATGACGTTTAACACGTAGGTTGTGTTTTTGCTGAAGTACTTGCCACATAGTCCGATAGCCAAACAGGCAGCCGGGCCCACAAAGCTCTGTCAAAATGGTGCATCTCAGTTCAGCTAGTTGGGAATAGTTCTTTCTTCTATACAACCCTGTTTCTTTTATACGTGTCTTCAGAGTACGCAGACTCATTGTGATGTTGTGAAAGGTTGACAGCATATCAAGTATCACCTCATACATATGCCCTGTATCAAAATAATCTCTCATAATCACGAACGTTGAATCATCAGTGGTGCTCATGTTAACATGTGAAAGCAGCAGGCAAACACAGCCCGGAAATCATTTTGTGTTTACGTTCAGTCAGCGACCATCCTTGTCGATCGCAGGTACCTACCTTTTCCGGTAGAAGTTAATGTTGTTGTGTTTTCTGCTTTGTGGTTGTGGTTTCTGCTTTGTTGTTGTGTTTCCCGATTTGTTGTTGTGTTTTGTTGTTGTGTTTTATGAGTTGTTGTTGTGTTTTGTAAGTTGTAGTGTTTTGTGAGTTCTTGTTGTGTTTGTTATTTGTTGTTGTGTTTTATAAGTTGTTGTGTTTTGTGATTTGTTGTTGTGTTTTTTTATTTATTGTTGTGTTTTCCTATTTGTTGTTGTGATTTGCATTTCAGGGCCACCGTATCTAACAGAGCTAAGATGTGCAGCTTGTCCATATTGACAAAAGTTGCAACATTTCTATGTGTGATGCTCGTGCTAAGCAGCTAACTGCCACTAGCTTGAGTGATTAGCCGACAGGCAACAGTCCGACATGGGGTGGAAGTAAGAGCTGCAATTATTTGTCAGATTGTGTGGATGTACTCGGAGTTTGATTGTAAATTGGAGGAGGATCTATTATGCTTTCTCTCTTTTCCTTTGTTTTACACAGCAGCTGTAGGTCTCAGCTAACTAGCAAACCAAAGCTATTGTTTTGAAATGCTTTTGCTACGCGGCGCACAGTAAGTTACACTGCTAGTCTCAGTAAGATGAATTTAACAATTATATTATGGAGAATCTAACAGAGTTAAGATGTGCAGCATGACCATATTGACAAAAGTTTCAACATGTCTAGCTCGAGCGATTAGCCGACAGGCAGCAATCAGACCTGCATTTATTTGTCAAAAGGTGTGGCTGTACTGGGAGTTTGATTGTGATACAGCTTTTAATATATCGTCACTAAACATTGTAGTTAGTCTGACTTACACAGTTGAGGAGGTATTTCTGTGATGAAAGGACATTTGTGTGTGTCTGTCTCTACATGTGTTTGAATATGTATGTTTGGTCTGCTGATTTTACAGGGAGGGGACAACACTGTTAAGGGTTTTAGATGTTGACTATGGATGGGTACTGCAATCCAGTAGTAAATTAGCCCCGGGGTTAAATTATGACAGAGGGTAATATTAGTAAGCTCTGACGGTATGTTCTTTTATTGGTACTTTTACACATTTTGGTTTAATTCATTAACATCCTGCAGCCTTCTGTGCTCTGTGCTGAACTCCTCCACATACACACACATGCACACATACACACACGCAGCTACACGACATGGTAATCTGTGAACAGCTGAGCGGCTGCAGTGGAAACAAAGTGAAGATAACTCAAAAATTACTTGAGATGACGGCAGCTACACTCATTACTGTAAGTTCAATTAAACCTTAGCCAGTAAGAGGCCAATAATTTATCAATACATGTGTTCAGCAAGCATGAACATGTAAACATGTAGACAGCGATATTCAGTATGCTCCATCCACAGTCTCTCATCCACCGACACTAACGTTGTGTCTTACACGCTGATTTAGACAGCACGCCAGTTCAGCTAACAACGAATAACAACTAATAAGCTCAAATGACAGCTGTCTGTATGTAGACTAACTTAGTTTGACACATTGTAAATTGGGCAACTTTGCTTTAAACTTAGCTGCTGGCTGAGACAAACAGCCCCTCCATTCTCTACCAGCACTAATGTTACCCTCACAAAGTGAATCACATCAGCAGAGAGGGGTCAGGACAGGGGACAGGAAGACAGAGGACAGGACAGCAGGACAGGAGAACAGAGGAGAGGAGGACAGCAGGACTGACTTACAGTGACTGATAAAAACTAATCTTCACTCAGTATTGTGATGTCAAGAAGATTATTTATAGCAAAGTTGCTCTGGAAACAACATTTAGTTATATTTGAAATATTCAATTATCTTGTTCTGAATTTATTCTTTTTAAATTTTCTAAAAAGCAATTATTCAGAAATGACAAAGAACTGATATGGGTACTGATAAAGTACCAAATCGTGAAGGAGTATCAATAAAAGTAGTAGTGTTGATTAAATCTTAACGATACCCATCCCTAATGTTGACAGTTTTCATCTGGTGCAATATCAGTTTAAGATATTTAGTTATTCTTGGTCTTTTAGAGTACATCACAGCAGGATGCTGGTGCCCAACATCTCTCTACTATAGCCAGATTCCAGGATGTAGGATGCCAAATGGACCCTCGACAAAGCGTCTCAGTGGGCACACAGTAGGTGTTTCTCAAAGTCACGGATCCTTCTTTGGGAGGGCAGGTGCTCCCAAGGAAGGATCCTGCAGAGGCAAGGCAAGAGACCTCCCTAGCATCCAGTGAACACACACTGGAACAGGCTAACAAGTGTCCCCATGTGTGCGTCATTAGCCCTCTTGGGACTGACTGGGTTTCAGGGGACTGTGGTAATTCTGATACTCTCATGTCATGTGACTTTTAGGGAAAACATATTTCTGGATTCTACTTAAAGAATAAAAACAGGTCGGCTAAGTGACATTTTTGTAAAAGATAATTCCTCTACAATGTATAAAAACTGACCTCACCCATTGTGCTGAATTTTTAGGTCAGTTGATGTGTTTCTGTAAAGTCTGAGGAATGTATGAAGCATTAACACTTTCACCTGCTCAATTGATTTGGACAATGAAATAGCTATACATAAAATGTGTCCTGTTGTTTTGGGAAGAGTTGGCAGTGGGAGGGGTAATCCTTCTTTTCACTGAGTATGCACCTGTATGTTTACAGGTGAGACCAGGTAAAGCCCCCCCACACACATTCTCACTGACACATTCATACCCTAATCCCTTGTCAGAGTG
The DNA here is from genome assembly GCA_019142605.1 of Cephalopholis sonnerati. Classification (NCBI taxonomy): domain Eukaryota; kingdom Metazoa; phylum Chordata; class Actinopteri; order Perciformes; family Serranidae; genus Cephalopholis; species Cephalopholis sonnerati. Next base: position 4,633,109 of record JAGQAX010000004.1, on the reverse strand, counting down.
CAGTAAACACAACAGCTGAAAAAAGTCCTGAATCACCACAGCATCTACAGTATATAAACAGATTTACACACAGAATCACACTGTGATTCCAAAGTGATTTTATGTGTGTATCACCACAAATGCAGCTACAGTAATATGAATAGCGGATCTGATCTGATGAGCCGAGCTGATCTGAAACAGTGATCACGCCCATTGTACATGTTACTGCCGTGTAATCCTCTGAAATAAGTTCAAAACAGATGAGTGATGCTTTGACCTGCAGGATATTCTAATGTGTTTACTCTGGTCGTTCTCCGAAAAATACACCAATTGAAACCCAAAGAATGAAAGCAATTATCATGTCGTTATCATGTGAATAGTGGGGGGAGGAGGGAGGTGAAAATTTAGCGCTCCATCTCTGCTGTAAATGATTTGTTTAAAAACTTTTATGTTTTATCTAAATCCCGTTATTAAAAAAAAAATCTCATTCGGCTATGAACGCAGTGGAAAGTGTGGATTATGAGGTTTCTGTCAATATTTTTATTTTCACGCTTGTATGATAAAAACTCTTGGTGACATTAATCTAAATAAATGGCATATCCTTCCTTGACTTTGAGAAACACCTAGTCTGTCGTATCTCAAAAAAATGGTGGTGATCAGCATATACCTGTACAGGGCTACACTCAGGGAGCAGCCTGAGAAGCTAAGGTGTTTTATGCAGAAATTATATGTGTTTTTTTAAGTTTGAGATACAGCCCCTGAAATATTTTACAGTACTGAAATGATGTTTACCAAAAGGTTCAGGATATATATTTCTGCATCACATTATGACATGCCTTTGACTTTGTTATGATGTCAGAGCAGGAAAAAAATTTGAGATACATATATATATATATATATATACACATACATACACATATTTTCTTTTATTCGGCTGTTATCAACACCTAAAGGGCATAGGTTTCAAACCAAGTACGAGACCTCATGTTGAGTTGGATAAGAAAGAGGGAGAAATTTAAACAGAGCTAGAAGTCCTCATGACTCAACATGTAACCCTGGTGACTCTGTTATTACAGAGGAATCTGAGGAAAAATATATTGTTTTAGTTTTGTTTCACCTTCAGCAAAGGGTGTAAAAAAAGTCCCTTCATCGTAAATAATTTTATTTTTATTACCAACAAAATAACATCAAATAAAAAAAATTGAAATAGTTGTGGCAACACTTGAAATATAAACAAGTAAGGTGGATTCAGGGAAGCACTTAATTTTAAAACGCAAGGAAATTAATATTTAAATTCAATATTTTACAGACTGTAGATGACCTGATGAGGCTCGTCTTCCCCAAAATCTCCATCCCAGTATGAGGGACACTCAAAGAAGGAAGTGGTTGCCTTACACGTCTCTCACTTCAGCCAAGGGGCAGCTGGAGACCAACGCAGTGACCAGCTGGATCCTGGCGTATCTGGAGTACAACACAGGATGGGATGGACGCCTGAATGGAAAAAATTGGACACTATTAGTGTTGCAGATAAAACGCTGCTGTGTTTATATTTATGTAGCTATCTATTGTATATTATTTAGTAGGTTTTTTGTAGTTTTTGTTTTTTTACATTTGCTAAAAATAAAGTTCTTTTGACAAAAGACCTTTTTGTCGTTTCTTTAAAAGTGGGTTTTTTGATATAATGAAACCTTAGTGTTCAGAATTGAGTTTACACAATTGTATTTCATTCAAGAGTGAGTTTTTATTACATGTCATAAAAACTCACTCTTCTTCCGTTTTATGCCGTTAGTGTCCATGGTCATACCTGTAAATGTTGTGGATATTCTGTGGGGTGTATGGGTTCAAACAGTCAGGCTCCAGGCCTGGATGATGTATCAAACATGTAGAACGAACCGGAACCTGGTCCATTACCCCAAAACCTAATGGGTAAAAAAGACACAACTGATACTGTGTTATAGGTAAGCAAATAAAGACTCAGGAGACATCACTGCATAGAACAAATAATGATCCAGGAAGCAACATGTATTTTACTATGAAACTATGCCTTTATATAAATGAAGTGGAGAAACTGTGATACACTGGTACATTGTACATATTGTAGATTACAAACATAAGGTGAAGATGATTAGAAAATGCAGCTACATCTTAGTAGAATGGTTTTCAGTAAACATGACAGCTAAGGCATCTGAATAAACCAATTATTTTTATTCATTTGTTTCTGTATAATACAGAAATCTGTCATCTCAATCTGCTGTGGTAAAATGATGAATTCACAGGTTAAAACTTTTGTGGTTTTAACCAGGAATGTGTTAGAAGCAGAATTTATGATAACTGGTATTACTACCCAATACAAGCTGCATTTATCTGATCATAGATAAGCCTGCTTAGATAAAAAGAGTAAAGCTTTACACCACATCATAAAACAGATGTTGCTGCTGTTGGTGTTTCCACATTGTGTAGTAACTGACTATATTGTAAGAAATCTTTTGTCCTCTGCAGCAGACGTTTCTAACTTCATTCAGTCAGAGAACAGACATACAGTTGTTACCATAACATCAGATAAGTTACAATTATCATGTTACAGCTGAAATATAAGACGGCTACAAAATAAAAACTTACCACTGTGAAACGTCCTACTCCAGGCTTCGGAGTCTATCGGCTCCTGTTTCTTCACTTAAATTGATTAGGGCAAACGGCTGCCGTTGTTCGCTTTAGCCTCAGTGGTGTTGTTTACACCAGCCTCCAGAGGTGAATACACGTTTCCAATACACGCTCTAAGTGTTGCACCTATCACAACAGACTGTGAGCTGACCAATCACAGCAGACTGGGCTGCTGGGGAGGTATAAGCCCAAACACAGTGTTTCAGATAGAGGTGCTGCAGCAATGAGCAGTATAAGACAAATAATGCGTGCTTTGAAAATTAAAGTATATCAATCTATTCCACTAAACCCTAATACTACATACTTATATCAATATGACCCTGAAAATAAGCATAATAGGTCCACTTTAAACAAAATCCTTGTATATTTTCAGTTTGTAGTTTAGGCATATCCACGTTCCTTCCTATTACAGTAAATTTGGCTTTGTGACCTTTGACCCTTTATGTACTAGATGGGTTGAAAATAGTAAAGATGTTAGCACTGTGTGTCTCAAAGTTGACTATTTTAATTGTGTGGGGAAACTACAGTAAATGCATTTTTACAGTCAGCAATAGTTGCATCTCTCCACAGACTCTGGTGGAGCAGACTAGTCACGCAAACACAAGGCAAGTCAGACTGTCAGTCATCATGAGGCAATAAACAGCAATAAACCATCAAGACATAAAAATAAGCATCAAGTGTCAGTCTGCATGATAAAAAAGCATCACCTCTGTCTGTGCTTTAAATCTCTGCTCTAGTTCTGCATTCATACTAAAATTTGGTGTTGGTCTATATCTGTTGCATTATGCGTCATGGTGCAATATTTTTCAAGGCGTCCTCATCAGTGTAGCATTGTTTGTCTGTCAGTTACCCCTTGGCAATAGAATTGCTTTGTGAATTGCTGGTTTTAGTTTCATCTCAGCCCCTTTCCACCTATCATTCAACTTGGTAAAGAATCTGTTTGCAGGGCACTGTTGTACTTACACTTGTCATATCAATCATCCAAATCCCTGCCTGCCATCATTGCTGACTGATGACAATTCTGATGCCTTAATCATAGCCTCCTTTGATAAACTAAATCCTGCAGGGAAATTACAATATTTAGTGACAATATTATAACCAAACTTTTACATATACATATAATTGTATTACTTAGAAGAAACTCAAATTTGAGGAAATATGTAACTGAGGCAGTTATTTGTATCAGTATCACATATTTTAGCTGATTGCATCTTATGCTATACTGTGTTCATATGCAGTAAAAAGCTGTTTTAGCTTTTATGCACTGGTGAGTCAATTAGCTGGTTCCTTTGAGTGCATGCGTGCACCTACAAATGCAATGTACCCCAGAGACTGTCTTTGATAGCCCAGCCACTGGCCTGAACTATATTCTCCCCCTCCTCCTTCTTCCCTACCTCCTCTGATCCACAGACGGATGGAAACATGGAAGAGGGGGGAGGAGGAGGAGGAGGAGGAGGAAGGGGAAGGGGAAGGGGAAGGGAGAGATCAAACAAATGGCAATCTAAAAAGAGAGGAAGAAATCCAATTAAGGACAGAAGAAGGAGGAAATGTATGCAATCAGATGATTTCCCCACCAAAGGCAACTGTATAACAGGCTCTAAGACTCGTTGTTTATGCATCATAGGAAAAAAAATAAAAGTCAGCGGAGAGAGGCACAGACAGCAGCAGGAAGGAGAGATGGCTCCATGGGTAATTGGGCTATAAAGTAACTGAACGTCATTTCCAGTTTAGACTAATAAAGCAGATTGTTTTGTTCATTTTGATCAATGTTCCCCATTCCAATATCATAAACAGAAAGATGTTATTCAAGTGAACTTGAAAGTAACATTTTCAGTTAGATAGTTTTAATGGAGAATATTTTCACCTCAGTTATTATACATTAATTGATTGTACCTTCATTCAGAAAAGGCCAGGCAAAAAGTTAATTTACATTTGTATTTGTGATGCAAAATTAAAATTCAATACAATTTAAAATGTATTTATTTGTATAAGCCCCTTGAGATGAATCATCTCGTTTTCGAGGGGGTCCAATACAAACCTGCAGTTAGTTCTGTCTGATTTGAGATGGCAACATGCAGTGCAATACAATATACATGCAATATTTTGGCCTCCTACAGAAGAAGTATTTTAGTAAGTACAATTATTTTAAAAGCACCTTTCAATAGCATGTGCCACAAAGAAAAAAAAACACATAATACCAAGTAAAAAAACATAGGAACAGATGTGAAATGCAGACACAAAGCTATAAACATATAGAATACAAATATATGACATAAAATGTAGAAGTAAAACTTACATAAGATACTAAAACTTAGCAAAAGCAAGTCAAAACAAACTGGTCTTGAGCTGCTTTTGAAGATGTGTCCACAGATCTGAAGTCCAAAGGGAGATGGTTTCAAAGTTTAAGGGCTACAACCTCAAAAGCACAGACTATTTTTTTCTTGAGCCTAAAGCAAGAAATAACCAACAAACCCTGATCAGAGTACCTCAGATTCCCACTGATGACACAGGGCTGTAGCGGCTCTTTAGAGCAACATTATGCCAGAATCTGTATTTTTGCTCCCCTGCAGTATGCCAGTGCTGTAACATTATGCGAGAATCTGTATTTTTGCTCCCCTGCAGTACGCCAGTGCTGTAAATACAGACATCCAGTTTGATAGGGTGCGACATGGCATTCAACAGCTTGGATAAAGCCCGGGCAAACCCCTAGTGCCAAGGGTCTGATCCTGCACTGCCCCAACTCTCTGCTGGATCAGCAAACTTCCTGTTGCTGCCTTTTCACAGGTTAGACTAATAACTGTATTATTATAACTAGATACAGCACTGCTGCTCAGCCTTGCTTTCCTTTTTTGCCCAGTGCCCACTCGTGATTTGAAACAACAAAATCTCCTGCGGCCCAAAAAGCATTTTCCTCATTGACCTCCTGTCCCCCCAATGTACAAATGAGGAAAATTTGACCTTCCCTCCAAAAAAATTACATGAATTGATACACAAAATGTGGCCCACTGATTATGTAATAGTGCTAGTTAGTGTTAATCCCAAAATACCTCTCGACTGTAAACGAGACTGTAAAGTCGTGCTCGGCGCACCTTGGAGTGATTCTGTAATCTCATTCAGCATCTTGTTAGCAACTGCCTTTTTTGAGACACATAGAAGCTTAAAAGTGCACATAGCGGTATTTAGTCTCTTAAGCTTGCATTATCCGCAGACCTTATTTCAGGCATCTAACAAAAACCCACTCAAAAAACCCACTGACTTCGGGACCAGGGAACCATGAGTGGTAAAATGTAAACTCATTTCTGGGTTTGGGTCCAATCGGAAGGTCAGCGGTTCGATCCCCGGCTCCTCCAGTACGCATGTCAAAGTATCCTTGAGCAAGATACCGAATCCCAAACTGCTCCCGATGATGCTTTCATCGGTGTGTGAGTGCGTTAAAAACTGAGTAGCAGGTGGCACCTTGTATGGTAGCCTCAGGGTGAATGTGACTGGTAGTGCAAAAAGCGCTTTGAGTGGTCGGATGAGTAGAAAGGCGCTTTACAAATGCATTCCAGGGGTACACTGTTCATGTGGACTTCTAAGGGTCTTGCTTAGACTGATTCAATAATGTATTTACAAAGCTTACATCAGGACAATATAGACAGTTTGCAACCCTGCATTAGTTTGCTTAATTACAAAGTATAATTCATGTATTGCTAATAGCTGAATTGATATTAGTTGGATTTTTCGCCTCTGCCATGATGTTTGTACTTATAAAAAAATTGCAGGTGAAAAATAGAATTGCAGTAGTCAAAACAGCAGGAAATAAAAACATTAATTATCATCTCCAACTAAGCTGTGGACACAGTGGGCCAGAGTTTAGCAATGTTGGTGCTGGAAGAAGCAGATCTGAATCAAAAGTGGAAGGCAGAGGTGATACATCAGTCATCTTTATATACCCTCAGGTAACAAGAAAATACGTGAACAGCCGTTCAACATTTTCCATTTTGTGTAAAGAATTGTCTTAAACTGTATGAGCGAGATGGGGATGTGTGAATTTATAATCTCAGGTAATTTCAGGGTGACAAAATAGCTAAAAGCAGCAGTGTCAATACAAAGAGGGAAAAAAGTAGAGGAAGGAAAGAAGACTCCCAAGGAGATGAGAGAGGTATCTGTTCATTTTGAGTTGCACTGCCCTTCAGTGTCCCTCATCTACTAGCCTTTCAGTGCCTCCACCCTGGAGACTTGTACTGAAGCTGTGTCTGTGTGTGAGTGTGTGTGTGTGTCGCAATAAAGCAAGACCACCATATATATATATATATATATATATATATATATATATATATTATCAAAGTGAATTCTGTGACTGCTTCTGTTTGTGTACCTGTGTGTGTGTGGCAATGTATTATTATCTGTCATCAGATACTGAATAGCTCCTTTCCATACCATTGGGAAACCCACGCTGAGCTGTGCCGCAATCAACCACAATTCGGAGCTTGCAATGCGTAAGCAGCGTGTTTCTGTACAGCAGAATGGCATGGTAACAGGTAATGTTTACCTTTATGCTTTGTTGGAGGTGTTCATGATCACACACTGTAGAGAGCACCTGTTATCTGTAACAGGGTTGCCAGGTCTGTGTGACAAACTAGTCCAGTGGCCAAACCAATACCAGAACTTAAAATATGACCCTGCCAAACCATATGCACTGCTCCTTGAGTCAAACAACATTGCTCAGTGCCACATGTATTGCAATAACACTGAAGTAACACCATACATGTTTAGTGTGCCATCATAAAAGCAGTTTTCTACCAACAATACTTTTGCCTAGGTCCTAAAATGGCCTTTTCCAATTAAATACAGTATATTATCAGTATGTTATCATATGAAACACCTTATCATGTTGCTTCACTACATTTTAGTCATGAACTTACAGTAAATACATGCATAGGCTATGTATTTACTGTTAGCTTTTTTGTTTACCTTTTTCAACTGACACACCGTGTCCTGTGAATTCCCAACAAGCTCTGAAATTATGGATTTCAATACAACATGCAACATACCGCCAACAGTATTGTTATGCGAGTGTTGCTCGAGGAATACAGTACAATGTCTTTGTGCTCTGTTCCAACCCCCATCTTATCAGTCTGCTCTCTGTCTCCCTATGTGCCACAACCCTGTTTTTGTTTGTAATATAACTCCGTCTTGCTGCACTGTAATGACTTAGTGTTTAGTTGCACCACTATGGTTGCTAAATTACTATTTTGGGTCTAAGATTATATAGCTACCAGGGGCCTGTGGATATGTTGAGTTCCAGTAACGATACTGTCAGTTTGCTTAGATGACTTATATAAATAAAACAAATAAAACAAACAAACAGAGAAAGGATGCGCATAATACCACTTAAGATACCATAAACCAAGGATATTCAAGGATTAAAATTACTGATAGTAGATAGGTATAATATTTAAAACAGTCCTCAAATAGAATTTTGAAATAAAATAATATTTAAGTGACACAAATATTTGCAGATGAAAAAATTTTTATACACATATCTGACAGACCAAATTGTAATAAACCCACAAATATAGAAAAGTAATCTTTAAGGTCAGTCAAAAATTGAGAGGTCCATTTTATTAACTTGATAACAGGTTTAGTTAGCATTGTTTCACAGGATATTTTACGCCCAGTTCAGATTAAAGATTCGAGGCAAGACGAGTTGAAACAGGCAATTACTTGAAATGAGGTGTTCTGCAACATTCTGCAAACCTGTCGGTTCTGCCAACTAGATGAGACAGTGTATCATCTCTATGCAACATCTTTCTGTACTTCTGTTCTGATTTCCAGCTTTTCAGGTTTATTCTGTGGATGAATATAATTTATAACTCTTTAAAATATGAATAAGGATAGTGATAGTGAGATACTGGCTACAGTTGCATTTGTAGTAGTGATGAAACGGTGAAAAACAGAAACAACAGCATCAGGTTTACTATATTCATAATAAATACGCCACAAATGACCAGCGCCAATTAAGCAGTCAATGAGAATGTGTCCATGTACTGCATGAAAAGTGGGATTTTCGTCCCCATAAATGCCCGGAAATCTCACTAATTTTCGGCAGTTAATGACAATTTACAGCCGCGTTCACCTGTGTCACAAATTGTCGGAAACGAACCATGACGTATGTGGAGAGCTCCCGGGAGGTGCTAATGGCTCTAATTAGCATATGAATCGCAGCGAAACCCTATCTGGCTTGAATTTCCTCACTCCAGTATTGGATGAAACCACTACTTTTAAACAAGAAAAATCACTCGTGATTGGTTGGCAGATCTGTTGCTATTGGTCACCCTGGGTCATTATAAATGTAAACCCCTGCCTTACAATAATAAAATAAAATTATTATTACTATGTTATGCTATTATGTTGTATATTCATGTCATTGTTATCCTATGGGCTACACTATTATTACCATCAAGGACATGATTGAATTTATTGAGGAAAGGGAAATTTGCGAGGAACATGTTTATTCAAAGAAAGAGCTTTATTGACACAGGCAAACACACAACTATGTACATAAAAAGTAGGAGCTGCCAACAACAAATCAAAATCCTACAGCGCAGTCAAGTGTCTATTTGCTGCCTCTGAGCTGTAGGTATCTGATGGCATTCTATTCGAATGTGGTCCATTTTGCAGACGTCTGTGGTGCACTGCCCTGTACTTCAGGTTCGCCTGCGGAACCACGGAGGTTGCACAATCCACCCAGACACGCCATCAAGTATGCCGTCTTCCTCAACAGATATCATGTCTACGGTGGTGCACTTCCAAACGTCTACCTCGTCCTATGCCAGGACACTCCGTCTTGCTTCCAGCAGCTGTAAAAACAATCAGTAAAGACAATAAGTACTGCGCAATGCGCTGCATATTGACACAACACATCTATTAATTCACCTGAAAAAACAATTGTTTTCCAAGCTGGAAAACAATTAAATGAGAGTGGTATTAAATTAAAAAAACGTAAAAGTCACAGTAAAAAGTAAAAAAGGAAAACAGTAAAAGTTACTTACACACGATGGCGTCATTATCCGCATCAAGTAAATCCGGACTTGCAGACAGAGCTCTAAGTAAATAGGAGGTCACGGCCTCGTTATGAGGCGAGGTCAGTCTGTGAAAAACAAAATGTACAGTTAAGATCGGTCAAAAACTTATCTCGAACGTTTCCTCATACAGCAGAATGAAAGCATATTCTTTAAACCTTACCCTTGCTCCGGTTCGTAGTGCATACAATTTGTCTCTGAGTTGTGGAGACGGCATACTGCTTCCTGTAAATTACAAGACCAAAAAAATACACTTTTATGAACAAACTTAGACTGGTTCTGCTTCTTCATTTGTTCTTTTACTTTTAGCTTAGCTACCAGTCACCGAATATATTCTTACCGTAATTTTGGGATTATGCACCTGTCTTCTCTTGTTAAAGTTAATCTCCTCCACATGGTTTTTCGACTCACATAGCAAACTGGTGAGACAGCCCACTGATAGTGTTCAGCAGTTTTTTCTCACCGGTCTGCGGGTCTGGCTGAAAGGGGTTGATCGCGTCCATGCTGAGGAGTTTATGGGGTGTTGAAGGAGAGATGCCATCCAGCCATTGTAGTTCACGAAACAGCAAAGCAGCGAAAAACATGTAAAATGGAAGAGAATGTCTGAATATACACGAGTAAAAACATGACTGTTTATATGCTTGTCTTGCGAGGTCTTCCATTTGAATCATGCCGAGCTCGCACGTGATTGGACGAGGGCTAGAAGGCTCGTCGGGCTCCTCCAATCACATGCGAGGATGGAATGCACATTTGACCATTGTGGCAAAGCCTGATTAAAAATAACTGCTGAAATAAATTGTTTTGTGTATCTTTTTTATTTAACATTGGCCATTGCTAATGACCATACACAGTAATTAATCTAGCATACTTTCATGAAATAAATCAATTCAAGCTAAAATTTAAGAGTCTATAATTAAGCTATACTAAGCCTCGTCTATTTACACCAGAGATTTTCTTAAAATGAAGTTAATACCTTTTAGAAAAATGTGACCTCTGGGTGGGGATTGAAACTCCCCCTCCCACCCTGATTTGCATTTCTATAGCTCACAGCATTTGCATTTAAATGTGAAAGCCTCCCCTAGAATTGGGGGGGGGGGGGGCATATGCCAGCAGCAATGACTCATTGTCCAACACTGGCACACCATGAGGACGGAAACAGAGGACTCAGCTGGGACGGAGCAGTAAACACCACTGCAACTTTTCTCGGCAATGTTCTAAAATGGTTTCAACTGGTCTCGAAACTTTGGTCTGAACTGGGCTTAATAATAAGACCATGAAATCCAGGTCCTCATTCATTTCCAAAGGTGTGAGAGTCTCTGGTTTGGTGATCCAGTAAGCTTCATGTTTCAAAAGAGCTTCCTTTAAGGTACCTCCTCATCAGGGGCGTTTCTAGTTACCTTGGGGGCCCTAGGCAAGAGTGACCATGGGGGCCCTCCTGGCCCAAAAACACCAAGAAGATCATTCAATCCAGAAATCTTTTATTTTAAATAACAGAAGTGCACAATCATGTAAGAAAACTTTAAATACAATTTAACATTTTTTTGTGAAGAGGACGTGGTATGAAGATGTGGTGTGGCCTCAAACTGTGATGGTGGCGGGGCTGCCATGCTGCTACTGCTGCTGCATGAAGGCATGTCCTGCTCACCTGTGGCTGATAGAAAATAATAATAATAATAATAATAATAATAATGCATTTAGTTTATATAGCGCTTTGTCATGACACCCAAATACCCACAATGTAAAAACAAGAAAAAACATACTGTAATTGTTTGACATTTATTTGTGTTATTGCATTAAATCAGATCATATCATGATAGATTTAAAAGGAGAGCAAATCACTGTAATCTTAATTTGTTTAAAAAAATAAAACAGTTCCTACCTTCATCTGTAGAGGTAAATTCTTGTTGTTGTTGTTGTTGTTGTTGTTGTTGTTGTTGTTGTTGTTGTTGTTGCTGTTGTGGTCCAAAGAATTTCAACAAAGAACCTCTGGGGTGGAAAAAACAATGGGAGAAGCACAACGTATTTAGTCAGCTGGCTTTATGTTCATGCCGCAAGAATTGTGTATGCTACACACTCAACATTAAGATCTGTTAGGAATTATTAATGAACAGCCAACTTCACTGTTCCTGATAATATCTTTGCTTAATGTGACATACAGAAAATTCAAGGAGATATATGATATCGCCCTCTTCCAAATACAAATTAGTTACTGGTTAGCTTACTGTTAATTACTGTTTAAATAAGCAAGGCTAAGGTGCAGTAAACATGTCGTGCAGTTGTGCTTCGTGAGACTACAGACTGGGACAAAGTGGCATCACAACTTTTTTTAAAATAATGTCAGATTATACACGTTTGAACTTACCACTTCCCTGTTTTCTTTTTTCTTCATCTTCTTGTTTTTTTTTTCTTTTTGCATGCCCTGACGGATACGCTCGCTTCATTTTTCCTCGAGTTTGAAGTACCGCAGAAAGCCGGCCACGGGCAGTCGGGGCCCCATTAGGGGGGTTCCAAACGTGTCGCTGCAGTGTCTATGGAGGTTTCAGGTTGTGTCATTGATATAGATCGATACTGGCCGTGTCTCGGGGTCCCTTAACACACTAGGCAGTGACAGTTAGTGGGGGCCCTATGGGGGGGGTTTTCCAATGCATCGACGTTGCAGTGTCTAAAGCAGTTCAGTCATTTTGTCATTGACAAAAGGACCAATGTCAGTGCTGTCCTGGGGCCCCTTGCAGCTCGGGGCCCTAGGCAATTGCCTAGTATGCATACCCCGTTGCGGCGTCTCTGCTCCTCATCTGGAAATTAGCACCCTCTCAATACCAGTGTACAAGGATGAGGTAAAAGGATGTTTCATCTGTGCAAAGTGGAGGGCAAGGGGACTGTCTTTATTCACAGTTCCAATGGCTGTTCCAACAGTGCTCTGCCAATCTGGTTGTTGTGCCAGCGTATACTTCGTCTCAAAGACACTTGATGAGGTAGATGACTTCAGTGGTAGGAAGAATTAGTGCCCTGGACTTTGTACCCTTTTTCTGTCATGGGGCAAGAAAAGGAGGACAGATGTGTGGTGGCATTGTGTACAGTACACCATCCACATTTGAAATTTCTCTCTGGTAACAGCTGGGTTGGTTTTGTGTAAAGGCAGTCTGAGTGTACCAATTTATCTTTGGGGTTTTTCCTCTATGAAAGGTTACCTTGGGAAGTCTGTGGGTCACTGGCTATAATGAATTGTGAATGAATGAGGACCCGAATCACAGGGTCTTATAAAATGTCCTGTGAAACAATGCTCATTAAACCTGTCATCAGGTTTTTAAAATGGACTTCTCAGTCAAGTCAAGTCATCTTTATTTATATAGCACATTTCATATGACAAGCGTAAACTCAATGTGCTTCAGGATACAAGAGTAACATAGATAATAGAGTAATAAAGTATTACATATAAAAACAAGCAGAACATGATAAAAACAAACAGGATAAGAAGGTATTGTTATTATCAGTATTCTTAGAAGGGAGATAATAACAATAATAATACTAATTATTAAAAAAAAAAAAAAAAAAAAAAAAAAAACCTAACTAAAAGCTTGCGAAAAAAGATACATTTTTAGTTGGCTTTTAAAAGAGAACACAGTTGTGGCAGACCGTAATTCATGTGGAAGAGAATTCCAGAGAGTTGGACCATAATGACTAAAAGCACCATGAGCTGATTTAGAATTGATTTTAGGTATAGTGAGGAGACCTTTATTTGATGATCTAAGAGATCTCTCTGGTGTGTACTCAGTGAGCATGTCAACAACATAAGAAGGAGCCAGACCATTGAGACATTTAAAAACAATAAGAAGTATTTTAAAATCAACTCTTTGTTTTACTGGGAGTCAATGAAGGGAAGATAAAATAGGAGTTATGTGATCTGACCTTTTGGTTTTTGTTAAAACTCTAGCTGCTGCATTTTGAATAAGCTGGAGTTTATTTAATGTCTGCTTTGTCAGACCAGCAAAAAGTGAATTACAGTAGTCCAGCCTACTGGAAATGAAGGCATGAACCAGCTTTTCAGAGTCTGACTGAGACAAGAAGGATCTAACTTTTGATATGTTTCTGAGGTGATAAAAGGCAGTCTTAGAAATATTGGAGATGTGCTTCTGGAAGTTAAGATCAGTATCTAAAATTACACCCAAGTTCTTGACATGCTCACATGGTTTTATAGACAGAGGAGTTAACAAAGATTCAATTTCATTCCTCAAAGCCTTTGGCCCAGCTAACAGAATCTCTGTTTTGTCATGATTAAGTTGTAAAAAATTCTTTCCAAAATCTAATATCTGTGATGTACTGGATGAGGTCGTTTACTGGGCTAAGGTTATCTGTGGAGACGGATATGTATAACTGTGTGTCATCGGCATATGATTGATATGAAATATTATACTGTTGTATTATGGACCCAAGTGGAAGCATGTACAAGTTAAACAACAAAGGGCCTAGAATTGATCCCTGAGGGACTCCATATGAAATGCCAATCTCATCAGATTTAAAATTACCGATGGACACAGAGAACGATCTTCCAGTGAGATATGAAGAAAACCACCTTAAAATGGTGCCCTTAAGGCCCAGACAGTGTTCAAGGCGCTGAAGAAGAATAACATGGTCCACCGTATCGAATGCTGCACTGAGGTCGAGGAGTACCAAAACTGAAACTTTATGATTGTCAGTGCCAATTTTCAGATCATTAATAACTCTGACCAGAGCAGTTTCGGTACTGTGGTTGACTCTGAAACCAGACTGGTAGACATCAAACAAATTATTATAAGACAGATACATATGTAATTGTTGATAAACAACCTTTTGAAGAATTTTCCCCAAAAATGGAAGATTTGATATTGGTTTGTAATTCTCAAACACAAGTGGATCAAGATTATTCTTTTTCAACAGTGGTGTTACAATGGCATGTTTGAGACATGAAGGGAAGATGCCAGAAACCAGAGAAGCATTAACCATCTCAAGGACATCGTCTATCAAACAGCTAAATACATTTTTGAATAATCAGATCAAAGTCGAAAAGAGTGCTGGCAGTATGGCACCGAGTGGAAGAGGAGAGGTCACACCCACCAGCCGAGGAAGCCACAATTACATTTCTAATATTGGAAATTTTAGATTTAAAGTATGTGGCAAAATCATTACATTTCTCTGAGGAGTGGAGCTCAGCAGGGATTGGTCTAAGCGGATTAACCAGTTTATCAATTGTACCAAACAGCACTTTAGAATTATTTGAATTTTCGGAAATTATTTGGGAAAAATAATGTTGTCTGGACTTTTTCATTTCTTTATTATATTCACAGAGCAGGTCCTTATACATAGCATAATCAACCTGCAATTTCTCAGTAGCATGCAAAAGTTTGGGCACCCCTGGTCAAAATTCATTTTAATGTGAGTAGTTAAGTAAGTAGCAGATTAACTGATTTCCAACAGCCATGAAGTCAAAGATGACCCTTTTTTTTCAATACTTTACGCAAGATTGCTTTTTTATTTTAATCGTTCACAGTTTCAAAATAACAAAAAAAGAAAAGGGCCTGAAGCAAAAGTTTGGGCACCCTGCATCGTAGCGCCCCTTTAGCAAGTATTACACTTAAATGCTTAAATGCTTTTTGTATCCAGCTAAGAGTCTGCAGGCCATAGTATTGTGCAGTATTGTTCTTGTTGTTGTTGCTTTAGTTTTTCTTCAGAGTTGCTGTAAGTGTATGTACTTCATGCAGTAATTTGTCTACAGATTTATTTGTCTACACTTTACAGTAGTAAGAAAAACTACTATTTTGTTCTGATTTTCATTGTTGATTGATATGTTACTGTAACTGAGTATCGTAAGAAATAAATATTTTCAGTCTGCAGCATCAGTGTTGTGCAGTGCTTGGTAAGTTTATAGTATTTATGTACTTTCTCTGTATACCTCAAAGTAATCATGAAGAATCTTGTAGGAACTGAGGCACTCAGAGAAGGGCTGAGATTAAAAAGCCTTTATTTCAGCATGGCCACACAAGTTAAAAACTATAGCCGACGCGTTGCGGCCTGTGGGCCTTCATCAGGGCTCATATAAGATGGCCGCCCATATGTATCCTCCTATATATAGGGAGAGGTCACATGGCTGGGCGGACCTTAAAGACAAAGATTGCAGAATTCAAAATTTAAACAGACAAGGAAAACAGAGCAATACATAGTATATAGGCAAACAACAATATAGGACATTTCAAGCATTATAAACCTTCACATTAGATAAAAATCATCAGAAATAGACAGATTAAACGATAAGGGTTTTTCAGTCAGGAAGCCGAGGGAGGGCACAAATAAGCCAAGAGGGCTAGGCCCCACCTAAGTCAGAGAAAAGGGGAGAAGTCGAGTTCACCATTCAGGCCTGGGTATTGTGTAGCTTTCAGAGTATATATCCAAAAGGATTCTCTCTGTAGGAGCCTTTTTAACCTGTCTCCTCCCCTTACTGAACTGGCTACATGTTCTATGCCCGAGATCTTCTCCCAGATGCTCCCACTGTCAGCTTCAGACGAGCCCCCACCCTTAATGATAAATTGGTGAAGCTCCCCCAAAAACATGGCTTAGTATGAGAACAGGAAATCACAAATGTGGCAATTGTAATCATTGTGATACTATGATCAATGCCAATCATTTCACAGACGTCACTTCAGGCTGCAGATATGATATTAAATCATTCATAAATTGCAACACTATGTTTGTTGTGTACAGACTGGAATGTCCGTGTGGCCGGTTCTACATTGTAGTGAGGTGGCTTAGCAAAAAAATGTGGACACGTTGGACAAAAGCACCAAATTTTTTCCACATACTCTCCATCACCTTAGCTTTCAATTTTTGATGGGAGCCCACCTCATCAGGATGGCGGATGGCGGCCATCTTGAATTTAAAAGTTGGCCGCCATGTAAAATCTATAAATGTCAATATCTCGGCTTCCTAGTCAGTTAGAAGGTCAATCTTGGTGCCAAATATACATTTTCTGGGACAAGGAATACATTAAAGCTATTAAGAATACTACTAGATGATTATTTGTGCCAAGACCAGATAAACATGTTTATTCTGGCAATATGTCATAAATGTACACTGAATAACATGCATGAATTGAACTGAACTTTGTTATCTTCACTTTCTAAGACAAAGTACATTCAAGTAAGGTCACATGTACAACTGCAAAGACCAGTGCAATTCCAGTGTGCCTTTTGACACGAGCACCTTACCCCACAACCACTTTTACAACCGCACTTGATCAGTTCATGCAAGGCTTTTGACGCCATTGTCAGAATGCTCCACACAGGAAGCCAGACCTGGCTGTCTCCATCCAATGTCCAAACCCATCCTTCTGGACTGTGTGTCAGCTGCTGGGCCAGTTCAGATGTCGCCTAGATCCCAGACTGGTAGGCAACACTCTTCACGTGCCGCAGCAGTGAATCTTGAGTTGGTGGAATGTGTTCCATTGTTTTGTTCTTCCGGCAGAACAACTCTCTCCAAATCATTCCAAATCACTCGCCTTGTTGTAAAGGATGATTGTGTAGCGCTCTAGAAGTCGAAAGTGTGGGGCATCTATAGTGTGTGGATTTGCTGCCATGTAGTTAAAGGCCTGGGTGACCTTGGGATAGGAATTCCAAGGCATCCATGCTGACTTCTTCCCCTTCCCACAGAATGCTGAGGTTGTGTCACAGCCTGTGTAACAGTGGAAGACGGGATGTGCTGTGGACTTGTCTTTGCCCAGAGCATGGCAGATGGTATTTATATGAAGATATGTGTAGTTCTTTCCAGTGCCAAAAGTGACCCAAATGTCTGCAGCTGGATACTTGGTGAGCAGGGCATGGAACTTGCTGATGAGGATAACAACATCCGTATTCACAGTACACACCAAGCAGGTAGAAGAGCCATGTTCCAAGGCATCAAGCAGGTGAATCAGTATCCTGGTGTCTGTGCCAACCCCTCCCATGCGAGATGTAATGAAGACCAGCTTACCCTCTGGCCAGGTAGTGGATGCAGTCTTCCTGGACAGTAAGGTAAAGAGTTCCTGCTTGTTCATAGGGTCATGCAGGAAATCTGGCCTATTCCCTGGGAGCTTGTTCTTACCAGCCACCTTCCGTCGTATCCCTTTGCCTCGCTTCTCCCTTGTTGACTCTTTGATGCTGCTGGTGATGTAAGTATCTAAGACCACATCAACTCTTTCAGAGGTGTGTTTCATGTTGTGGGGAACAAATACACCCGTTCCTAGATGATACCCCTGAATTTCTAACTCTGGACACACGAAATGTGATATTGCACAAAGAGTAAGACCCCACCAAGTGTAATTAAACCCAGAAAAGTATGAGCTCAAGCAGAGAAATGTCTGTCCTGCAGAGGCTTGACTTTTGAAAACTAAAGCCAATAAAAATGTGGGACATTGTCGCAATATGTGGGACAGGGGACGAGGGACAAAAATGCTGTGCACACATAGAGTGGGACACTTGGCCACCTTAAGCCCAGCAGGTTACCCCCAGGCAGCAATGGGTGTTACATGTTACTAATTGAAACATTATTATTATTATGAGTATTAAGTTGTTACTTGTGTTTCATAAGTTCTTCAATTCTCTGCATAATTGGTGCATTGAAAAAAATCAAACGTGCTGACAGCAAAGCTATCTGCTGCGCCCAGAGGTTTTTTAGCCTGGGCAGTCTCTGCTGACTCAGGAGGAGGAACAAACAGGTCATCAGATATATAATTTAAGGATCTCCTAATGAGGTATAACCACTTGTAGAATATTCTAAGGACTGAATGGCCCCTCAACCTGAAGTCTGATGAATGCTATAGGGCGGCTGTGGCTCAGGAGGTAGAGTGGGTTGTCCACTCATCAGAAGCTCAACTGGCATATTCGTCAAATGTGGTAATGTTGGTAGTGGACAGAAAGTGCACCACAGCTGCTCCATCAAGTACTTTGACATCAGAAGTATCTAGAGGTTTCTGTTGTGTCTTCTGTGTCAGAACATTTAGCAGATCTTTCTTGCTTAAAGAAGGTGCTCATATCCCCCTGTCTATGTCGCAAGGCTATGTATAATTGGGAGAAGAGTGTCACATCATCCTTCAACATTGAGATCTGCCTTTCCTGCTTGGTCTTGGTCTTGAGTTTTGGGCATCTGAAGAGAGGCAGTGAGGTTTTTTTTATGGGCTCATGAATGGATTGCGTGCGGTCCATGATCACTGTCTTATGGTACTTGTTGTACTGATCTCTGCCCACTGATTCCACAGTGCAGACTGTATTAACCACAGACTCGTCAATCACATTTTGTGTGTCCAGAGTTAGAATTCAGGGGTATCGTCTAGGAATGGGTGTATTTGTTCCCCACATCATGAAACACTTGGAGACCTCTGAAAGAGTTAATGTGGTCTTGGATACTTACATCACCGGCAGCATCAAAGAGTCAACAAGGGAGAAGCGAGGCAAAGGGATATGACGGAAGGTGGCTGGTAAGAACAAGCTCCCAGGGAATTGGCCAGATTTCCTGCCTGACCCTATGAACAAGCAGGAACTCTTTACCTTACTCTCCAGGAAGATTGCATCCACTACCTGGCCAGAGGGTAAGCTGGTCTTCATTACCTCTGGCATCAGAGGGGTTGGCACAGACGCCAGCCATTCCATGCTGCCATGTAACCATGAAGAGGCCGACACCAGGATACTGATTCACCTGCTTGATGCCTTGGAACATGGCTCTTCTACCTGCTTGGTGCGCACTCTGGATACGGATGTTGTTATCCTCATCAGCAAGTTCCATGCCCTGTTCACCAAGTATCCAGCTGCAGACATTTGGGTCACTTTTGGCACTGGAAAGAACTACACATATCTTCATATAAATACCATCTGCCATGCTCTGGGCAAAGACAAGTCCACAGCACATCCCGTCTTCCACTGTTACACAGGCTGTGACACAACCTCAGCATTCTGAGGGAAGGGGAAGAAGTCAGCATGGATGCCTTGGAATTCCTACCCTGAGGTCACCCAGGCCTTTAACTACATGGCAGCGAATCCACACACTCCCGTGACCATAGATGCCCCACACTTTCGACTTCTAGAGCGCTACACAATCATCCTTTACGACAAGATGAGTGATTTGGAATCTGTCAATAAAGAATGGAGAGAGTTATTCTGCCGGAAGAACAAAACAATGGAACACATTCCACCAACTCAAGATTCACTGCTGCAGCACGTGAAACAAAGTTCAGTTCAATTCATGCATGTTATTCAGTGTACATTTATATGACATATTGCCAGAATAAACATGTTTATCTGGTCTTGGCACAAATAATCATCTAGTGGTATTCTTAATAGCTTTAATGTATTCCTTGTCCCAGAAAATGTATATTTTGACACCAAGATTGACCTTCTAACTGACTAGGAAGCCGAGATATTGACATTTATAGATTTTACATGGCGGCCAACTTTTAAATTCAAGATGGCCGCCATCCGCCATCCTGATGAGGTGGGCTCCCATCAAAAATTGAAAACTAAGGTGATGGAGAGTATGTGGAAAAAATTTGGTGCTTTTGTCCGACGTGTCCACATTCTTCTAAAATCTGGTCCTAAGCCACCTCACTATTGGGAGAACGAAACGCAAACTGAAGGTACAATTAGCTGAGCATAAACATGCCATCAGGACAGGTAACCCCCAATATCCTATGGCTTTACATTACAAAGAGACCAACCACAGCAGTTGTAATGCCTTGAAGATCTCGGGCATAGAACATATAGCCAATCCAGTAAGGGAGCCTGAAGTGACGTCTGTGAAATGATTGGCATTGATCATAGTATCACAATGATTACAATTGCCACATTTGTGATTTCCTGTTCTCATACTAAGCCATGTTTTTGGGGGAGCTTCACCAATTTATCATTAAGGGTGGGGGCTCGTCTGAAGCTGACAGTGGGAGCATCTGGGAGAAGATCTCGGGCATAGAACATGTAGCCAGTTCAGTAAGGGGAGGAGACAGGTTAAAAAGGCTCCTACAGAGAGAATCCTTTTGGATATATACTCTGAAAGCTACACAATACCCAGGCCTGAATGGTGAACTCGACTTCTCCCCTTTTCTCTGACTTAGGTGGGGCCTAGCCCTCTTGGCTTATTTGTGCCCTCCCTCGGCTTCCTGACTGAAAAACCCTTATCGTTTAATCTGTCTATTTCTGATGATTTTTATCTAATGTGAAGGTTTATAATGCTTGAAATGTCCTATATTGTTGTTTGCCTATATACTATGTATTGCTCTGTTTTCCTTGTCTGTTTAAATTTTGAATTCTGCAATCTTTGTCTTTAAGGTCCGCCCAGCCATGTGACCTCTCCCTATATAGGATGGATATGGGCGGCCATCTTATATCAGCCCTGATGAAGGCCCACAGGCCGCAACGCGTCGGCTATAGTTTTTAACTTGTTTGGCCATGCTGAAATAAAGGCTTTTTAATCTCAGCCCTTCTCTGAGTGCCTCGGTTCCTACAAGAAACTAGTATTTGGATCCCAACACTGATGAGCACCAGAAGTGCCAACAATACCCATGCAGCACTCCAGGCTTGTGTTTTTTTGATCTAATCATGAAGAATTTTGTGGGTTTGTCAATATCTTTTTGTCATCTAAATTATCCCTTACATAAAAATGTCTGGCAAAAAAGTCTAGCACATGCTATTTCCTAAAATAGGGGTTCTTACAAATGTGTTTTGTATTGATCACAGTAGTGTGTAACTGACTGCAATAGTGTCTGATCATTTGAAGACTGTGTTAGTGAGATGAAAACAAAACAGCATTTTTATAAATATGTGTATTTTTTTTAAATATGTGTATATGTTTTGACTGAAGTGTGTCATTTTGCAAACAATCTAGGAGTTATGCAAATTGATTGTGGTGTTTGGATAACTGTGTGAATATTTTGAAAAAAGGAGCCCTGTTTTCAAAATTGCATATAAACAATTGAAAAAGACTGTAATATGGGTCACACCACCGTTGCTGTGCATGAATTAAAATACTACACACTTATTTGAAAGTGCTGAAAACTTTATTTTCTTTTATCAGTTTTGGATTGGGTCCTTTTTTTTTATGTCAGAAACGAGCCAGCCGGCCCAAAGAAGATATTATTACATAAGCAATGCTGTGGTAGTTTACCAAGTGATTCATTTTAATGGAAGGTTAAGTGTTCAAGATGTGTTGTTTTTAAAAAGTAGTATTTTCTTTATCTTTCGTTTGTATACATTGCAATTCAAATATTCTGATTAGTATGCAATATTTCATTGTTGAGACAAGGCAACATATTAAAAAGTTGGAGAGAACATGTTGTTAAAATGTATTTTAAATGTACTTATAAATACTTAGAACATGATTCTTGAAGAGCATGTTTTGTACTTACTGGAATGATTGTGAAAACTTTGCTTGTCAAATCATTTTGTATTAAAATCAGTGTTTTGTTTTTGTGATGGTAATGCCATTTTGTTGTGACAACTTTGAAAAAAGCATCATAATATCAAAATTAGCATGAAGTACAATCAAAGCTATGCTAAGATCTTTGTTCCAGACCAATTGATAAACCTTTTGAAAAAGAAAAAAGGAATTTTTTCAAAATTCCAAAAGTCAAAAGTGCCCCAAATTGAAGAATCACCCTCATACACACACGCACGCACGCGTACGTACATATATATATATATATATATATATATATATATATATATATATATATATATATATTTGTAATGTCTTATATACAAAGGTGAAAAAGTGTATGCTGGAATCACAATTTTTTAATGAATTTTTCATTGAGTTAACTATTCTGTCAGACCTGATTCTCTGCACCACTAAATAAGCAGGAGGTTGCATGTTGTCCTCAGCTTACCTGACTGAAATATCAACACTGCCTAAAAAATGGGACTTTTGTCAGTGGGGGCACTGTAGATTGTAGAAATACAGGTAAATGACTGTTCATGGGTTGGTGAAGATTCTTAGTCATCCAGATCATGGTAATCTTAAGTGCTACATCATAGGCAAGTGAACTTGTGTGAGTTTCTTGAAAACGTTTCAACTCTTATCCAAGAGACATCTTCAGTTCTAATGGAATGGTGTCGCAGGCTTTAAACCCTGTGTGGGTGTGAGTCCCACAGAGTTGTTGAGATCACATGTGAGGTCTGAGTTTCACAGTTGCTAAGGTCACATGTGAGTCATTGACCCACCTGGCCATCTGCACATCTGCACATCTTCTCCTATACTAAGGTCCCTCTCCATGTCGTGGTCAGACTGTTGTGCTGTGTTGACACAGTCTCTCGAGGAAGAGTTGCTTTTATGTTTTTCCTTACATGATGCACTAAAGCACGAGCATTACAGTCATCACATGTGTGCAGTTGACCACAATTTCCCGCCCTTCTTGCTGATGTCTTTTCAATAGATCTAAATACAGCTGTCACTTTAGTCACTATTTCTATTAAAACACAGGCCTGTTGGGCAGTCTTTGTGAATGAAGCTCCTGCCATCCGTGGCCCAGCAATGAACCCTCTTTCAAAGTCATTTAAATCTTTTCCTCTTGCCATCTTGATACAAAATCAGAATCAGCTGGGCCTGTTCAGCATTTTTATACATGCCACAAAGCATGACTGGTTGTTAATGGCCTTATTGTACCATGCAGTGCACCTGTGTGGAAGCATCTGCATTTGTTATGCTTCTTTGCTGATTATCCAGATTTGTCTTTTAATTTGTCACCCATCTGCGACATATACAAACACACATAACACGTGGTCCTACATGCAGACTATGATGCTCTAAGTGCCCCTTTACTGTCAGTTTTGGATGTGTCAATTTCTGCTCATTACATGCTACAGTGTCTTTCAAAATAAACATACGTCTTCACAGGACAAGTAGCATTTGCCACCAAAACTGCTTTTGGTTTAGGCAACAAACTGCTCTGTTAGGTTTAGAAAAACAATCATGGTTTGGGTTACTGTTTGTCATAGTAACTGAAAGATCATCCCTCTTGACAACTGTGTCACATGACAGTAATGAAGGTTACGATATTGTAACCCCAGTTCTATCAACACAGGCAGAGTCCTCTACTGGACTCTATGGGTAAAATTTTCCTCCAATCACAAGCACGCATTCACCCACAAAAAAATTGCATAAGCATAGCCAGCCAACCAGGACTTCCCTTAAAAAGCATGTGTGGAGTATATATGGGACACGTATGATGGTGTCAGACATCCTACACCCTCTTAAGCGAGCTGGGTAGGTTCAACAGGGCCCCTGGATAGAGGCCAATAGAACTAGGGTTACAACAGCATGACTGTCATTCTATCTCACACAGGTTCTGCCCTCTACTGGACTGTATGGGTACAGTAGGTGGAGCCTGATGAATGAACACCCTGTGGTGACATAACATCGACCCAGCGTCACTGATTCTGACTAGCTAAAGGTTAGATGCCACAGACTGTCTACTTCTTTCTAACCTAGGCTGCCACAGTGGAGAAATGGGGCGGGGGGGGCGCCCACCCAGGTGGTATGCAACACAACTGGGTGGAACCATGGGCTAACCTAGAGTCATCAAGGAGCATCAAAACACATAGCTCTATCATGCGCAGAGGGGAGTCAGGTGCAACACAGCTGACATACACAGTCAAGTCCTTTTTACCAGTCCTGTTTCGTTCTAGTGAACACAGACTGTAAAAAGGAGCCTGGTATGTCAGAGAAATAGAGCCATATGAATGGGCAGGGAGTACACCATAATGCTATCATACATTTGTCTTTGAGACTCACTCTCTGAGCAAGGCCAATGAAACACCACAAAATGAGACACCACATGTGGAGAGTGCACAGAGCACTGTAGGAGGGTCCCTGTCTGCCTGTAGACTTGGGAGATACTTTCACAAAGCCATCTTGCAATGCGTTTCTTGGATACTGCCTTACCGGCCACACCATCACCAAAGCATACAAACAGCTAATCAGTGTGTCTGATGAGGGCCGTGTATCCAACATAACATGCCAATACACAAAGTGGGTGGAGCAGATACAATTTTGCCTTCCTGTCCCCCTCATGGGATAGAAGACAAAAAACATCTAACTGTATTACTCTCGACCTGCTCTTCTTCTGGTTAATCATGAAAGCCAAATTGGTTAGATCACTTTGGCTGTGTAGAACATAGCCAGTTCTTTGGACTTGGCCATGATGGTGAAGTCATCAAGATAAAAGAAGACCATCATGCCATGGTCACCTAGCAGCTTAAGCACTACATCCACAAATTTGCTTAAAGTGCAGACAGTGGTCTGTTGCACTTTTGGACTATCCCTTGGAAGGCAAAATGCAAGAAAGCCTGGTGCATCTCAGACACATGCTGTAGGGCACCTTGTGCGTCAATAACAGGAACCGATTCCACAGTGTCCTTTTTTTCAAGCAGAGCTACTGTCTATAAACACTTCCTGAACCAACATTTCACATTAAAAGGCCTCCAGTGGCTCAACTTGCATAATCCTGGTAGGGTTTTAATTTGGAACATTTGTATTGAACAACAGACATTCAGAGCTGAAAGAAAACTGTTTCTGTTACACTCAAAGCAGCAAAGTGTTGAAAATGACATGACCGTGGCTAAACTGAACTTTTTCTGTGTGAACATGCACACAAACACATTGGGATGGTTATGTAAGTGTCCATGCGAAAAGTAGAAAGAGGCTGTGATCAAAATGTGGAGTTAATGAAGGCTGACACAGCAGCTCGACCATCATGCTTGACAGAACAGTAGAGAGAGAGAAAGCAAGAGAGCTCCACAGAACTACAGTGAATTGTCAGAGCCGCTACACAGTCAAGAGGCGATGGGAATAACATGAAAACACAACTGTAAAGAGCTTTAATGACAGGCATCAAATGATGGAATAGAATAAAGTAAAGCTTAACACTCGTGTCTGCAATGTGATTTAAAATGATGAAAAGCCCTCTCACAGCAGTGTAAGGTCTTGTGGGGATTAAATGTTCGGGCTTCAATGACAGATGCTCCATGATGAAAAGATACTAAATACAAAAGGTTTGTTATCAGTGGGAAATAAGCGTGATGAAAAGATTCTGAAATGTTTGGAAACAGTGCAGCATGGTTTGTCAATTATAATTGCTACAGACTGGTGTGAGGAGTACAATCAGAGACAGCCAGCATTGGGCAAGTTACTCTCAAAATGTTATATATTACATATTACTAGTTACCTTCATTTGAAAGTAATAAGTTACTTACCAATATTACTCTCTGTGTACAGTAATAGTTATTTATACACTACGTTTGTGTTACTTTGACCAAAATGAGCTCAGAGGAATTGATGTGTATTTTAAATGGAAGAGGGCCATGTCGTTTTACAGTAGGTAATCAAAGCACAGAAGCTCCAGTTTATTACATTTAATTTCAAACCCAGTGCTGTGCAGGTCTGACTTATTCATGCATTCACATACAGTGGTTACTACTTTGTATTAAAATCATCTGCTGATATTAATAATGGCATGATGATACAGAGAAATTACATAGCCTAAACCTTGTAAAATAAATGAATATTCTTGGACACAAGAAGGGTCAAACAGAGGATCAAAGTCTGATAATTATGAGACACAGATGAACATATGTGGGCTTATGTAATAAATCACAATAAACAAATGTTGAGGTTAGCACAACAATAAGAATGGCATATGAGTCAGTCACTATGACGAGCGTAAATGAATACACCGGAGCTGGAGGACCCACCTGCCAGTTCCCGGTGTACCCCACAGCGATAGTAGCACTGCAGAGAGACTTGCAAGAATGTGACTGCGTGCCAGCATTGTTTTGCAGTTGTAGGGGATGTGAACAGAAAAACATCCAGCATATACTAACATCACCCAGATGTGCAGATCACTAAGAGGGGGGAAAAACAAACTGGAAGCCAGCTCCTTACCCTCAATACTTTCTAGCAGCTTTAGGACGCCAAAGCAGAACAGGATATGTTTTAAGCCTTGTTCACATTACATGAGTTTCACCCCAATTTTGAGGTCACAGAGGATCTTGAAAGCCATTAAGAAGTCCTGGGGTTGGAGGTGAGTCGGCAGATGGTCTGCCACGGTGACTCCTCATGTGTGAACAAGCCTATAAGCAAGTCACACCCTCATCTGCGACTAGGACTGGATATCTGGCATGCTAGAAAACTGGAGAGGTCTGACACGACTGACAAAGAGCATCAGCCAATGAGAGGCGGGATACAGCGACGCGATGTACGGTTCTACCAGTCCCGGAAAGAAATCAGTGTCCTCCGCTGTCATCCGTAGCATTTCCAGAAAACCCGTTCAATCATTCAGCTATGAATAGTACAATAATCTGGGTCAGAATACATGCATAGACCATTTAGACAGTACAATGCAAGCTAATAGGTTAGCAGCACAGTGGCAACAGAGTTTCATTCATAGAACTCACCTCCAACTCTCTGCAGAATTGGCAATCAGCGTGCAGCAACCCATTCCTTCACCCAAATCCTTTTCTTCTTTTCCTGTTTCTTCTCAGTGCACGTCCGGGCGCAAATGACCTGTAGAGCTCCAAGCTGTCAGACGTCCATGTTAAAGTTTAGCGCGGGGGGACTTCATGATCCTGTTTTGTTCACGTGTGACAAAACGCAGTTTGATGACGTCACCGCGTTATTTGGGGCTCTGTTGGAGAGGGCTCGCTGGAGAAATCTTGTAGTGTGCACACACAGGTCATAACGCAGTTGGCGAGACTCCCGATGACAGAAACACATGTCGCCAACACTGGATGAAAAGTGGGATTTTCGTCCCCGTAAACGCCCGGAAATCTCACTCATTTTCGGCAGTTTCCGACAATTTACAGGCTGCGAACGCGGCGTTTACGGGTGCCACAAATTGTCGAATACGGACCCATGACGTATGTGGAGACCTCCCGGGAGGTGCTAATGGCTCTAATTAGCATATGAATAGCAGCGGAGCCGCGTCTGGCTTGAAATTCCTCACTCCAGGATTGGATGAAACCACTACTTTGAGACAAGAAAAATCACTCGTGATTGGTCGGCAGATCTGTTGCTATTGGTCACTCTGGGTCATTATAAATGTAAACCCCTCCCCTACAATAATAAAATATAAAAATAATAAAAAAAATAATAACCCTTATAATATAATAATTACAATAAATGTATAATTATTATTAAAAATTAAAATAAAATTATTATGTTGTATATTCATGTCATTGTTATGCTATGGGCTACACTACTATTACCATCAAGGACATGAATGAATTTATTGAGGAAAGGAACATTAGCGAGGAACATGTTTATTCAAATAAAGAGCTTTCTTTATATCACACAACTACAAGTACAAATAGGTAGATTTCAACAACAAATCAAAATCATACAGCGCCATCAACTGTCTATTATTTGCCGTCTCGGAGCTGTAGGCATCTGACGGCGATCTGTCTGCATGTGCTCCATCTTGCAGACGTCTGTGGTGCTGCCCTGTAGTTCGGGTTCGCCTCCAATCTGACTGCAGCGTTGCACAGAGTTCAGTCAGCTCCTGGCTACGGAACCACGGAGGTCGCACAATCCACCCAGACACCCCGTCAAGTGTGCCGTCTTCCTCATCAGACATCATGTCTACGGTGGCACACTTCCATAGGTCCACCTCGTCTTCTGCCAGGACACTCTGTCTCGCTTCTAGCAGCTGTAAAAACAGTGAAAACAATAAGTACTGCGCAGTGCACTGCATATTGACACAACACATCTATTAATGCACCTGAAAAATAGTCACACTGACCAACAACGAGTCTGATCTAAAAGTCACAATAAAAAGTAAAAAAGAAACAGTAAAAGTCACTGACACACAATGGCGTCATTATCTGCATCAAGTAAATGCGGACTTGCAGACAGAGCTCTCAGTAAATAGGAGGTCACGGCCTCGTTATGAGGCGAGGTCAGTCTGTGAAAAACAAAATGGACGCTTAAGATCGGTCAAGAACGTGTCTGAACGTTTCCTCATACAGCACAATGAAAGCATATTCTTTAAACTTACCTTTGCTCCGGTTCGTAGTGCATACAATTTGTCTCCGAGTTGTGGAGACGGCGTACTGCTTCCTGTAAATTACAAGACCAAAAAATATACTTTAATAACCAAACTTAGACTGGTTCTGCTTCTTCATTTGTTCTTTTACTTTTAGCTTAGCTAGCAGTCACTGAATATATTCTTACCGCCGTTTGGGGATTGTGCACCGTCTTCTCTTGTTAGTTAGTCTCCTCCACACGAGTTTACTGCGGTGAACTGCTGAGTCATATCGGCAGCAAACACAGCAAGCTGGCAGACAGCCCACTGATAGCGTTCAGCCGTGTCTTCGTCCATGCTGAGGAGTTTCCGGGTGTTGAAGGAGAGACGCCGTTCAGCCATTGTAGTTCACGAAACAGCAAAGCAGCGAAAAACACGCGACATGGAGGAGACTGTCTGAATATACAGGAGTAAAAACAGGACTTTTGATGTGCTCGTCTTGCGAGGTCTTCCGTTTGAATCATGTCGAGCTCGCACGTGATTGGACGAGAGCTAGACGGCTCGTCAGGCTCTTCCAATCACATGATCATTGTTTACAGAAGAGGTCACTGCAGTCATGCCACTAAGCACAGTGGTTGAGCTCTAGGAGACTGTGATGTTGTTTGCATGGAGTGCACATTTGACCTTTGTGGCAAAGCCTGGTTAAAACTAATTGTTGAAATAAATTGTTTTGTGTATCTTTTTTATTTAACATTGACCATTGCTAATGACCATACACAGTAATTAATCTAGCATACTTTCATGAAATAAATCAATTCAAGCTAAAATTTTAGAGTCTATAATTAGGCATCTATTTATACCAGAGATGAATGAAGTTAATACCTTGTAGAGAAATGTCACCTCTGTGTGGGGAGTGAAACTCCCCCTGCTCCCCTGGTTTGCATTTCTATAGCTCACAGCATGTTCATTTACATATTAAAGCCTCCCCTTGAATTAGGGGAAGGGGGGACAACTGCCAAGCAAGGCCCACGACAATTTACGACAGTTTCCGGCAGTTTTCTGTGTTGCCTGTAAATTGCCGCGCACAGCCGTAAACCTGAAATTCCACAGCAATTTACAGTGTCGCATACTGACGGAAATCCCTCTTTTCATGCAGTGCAAGTATGAACCCTCAAAAGATTACGATAGACTCCGCAACTCAAGACTGGTTGGCCAGTCGTGTAATGTGAACAAGGCTTTAGACATTGCAGGTATATTAATGGAAACACAGAAAACATGGTAACACACAGTGCAGCATGACCCAGATGTGCTGATCACCAGCACCCCTCAATAACGTAGTCTGTAATGACATGACAAGACATAATAACCTTCAGATGATATTTTTTTCTGGAGGCACACTGGTGGAAGTGGAGTAGTGTAGATCAGTGTGGATGAATGAAAATTGAAAACAGTAAACTGTTTATTTTGGGTGGTAATGCGTTATGTGACATTGAAAATGTAATAATATTACCCCAAATCCTGTTGGTAATGCTTTATATTTCTTCATTACTGCTAAAACTGAATATGTCACTTTGCGTTACCCTGAACATTGGTGACAACAGAGGTAAAAGCAGGGTGATGCTCTCCATTATTTAATCATTGTGATATAGCCAAACGTGTGGACATCATACTTACATGTTATTGCTGAATATCTTATTACAAAACATGGGCATTCATTGCTGTTACAACAGCCTCCACTCTTCTGGTTTAAGGCTCTCCACCAGATGTTAAAGGCTGGCTGCAGGGATTTGCTCTGATTTGCTCAGAGACAAGAGCACTACTGAGGTCACACAACACTGATGTTGGGTGATAAGGTCTGGCAAGCAGTTGGCGTTCCAGTTCATCCCACAGGTGTTGGATGGAGTTGTGGTCAGGGCTCAGAGCTGTTGGAGAGGGTGACTGCTCACTGTGATTAGGCCAAACATCAGTGCTTCCACTCTTAATGTAAATGTGTTGAGTTCCACCCTGCCAACACAGTAATGGCAGTAATGATTGAGAGACAACACATGTACAAATTGGTGGATTCATGTGTAGCTTGCCATCTTTCAGTACTTGTGTCTGTGAGAGGACATTTTGTTTTGATAAACAAACAAGTTTTATTGCAGTTCAGTTCTTTTAATTACAATGTCTAACAACAGTCAAGATAAGCCACAGGATAAAATGGCACATTGGTGGATCAAGTACCTGAAAGTCGTACTTGAGTTTTATCAGAAAATGACTTTGGTAGAAGTTAAAGTCACTTATTACAATATTACTTGAGTGAAAGTCTTTAAGTATCTGATACTTATTGTATTTAAGTATCAGAAGTAATTTTATTATATTAAATGTAATTAAGTATTGGAAGGAACAGTACAAGTAAATGCTGGTAATAAAAAAGCCAGCAGTCAGAATTCTGAGGATGATGAAGTTTATTTCTTCAGGTACACCACCTTAAAAATGGAATGTACATGACACTTATAGAAAAAAATAGGTCTTCTTCACAACTTAAAGGATTAAAAAAAAAAAAACAAAACCTTTGACTATCCAAGGCTGACACACTGCAGTGGAGCAATCAAAACTATCTAACCCCAAGCATACTAGCTACACCTGCTTAAAATAAAAAAAACAAAAAACAAACAGACATGCACTAGATCTAGCTCCTTATGATACACCAGAAACAGGAGAAAAATATACAATATAAAATATTCCCCTACAGCTTCAAAGTTAATTTAAAAATAACTCAGGTAAATTACTGAAAATTAATAGGCTACAAAATACTCAAGCACAAAAACAAAAACTCACTAAGATAGCCAACAGGAGGCACAAACAATCACTAAAGAAGCCTTCAGGTTTAACACAGATACAATAACAATGGTTTGGAGGTGGAGGACACAAAATATATAATACCTAAGCATAACTATAATTTTACAAGATGCACACACACATTGACATAGATAATTTAAGCTTGGTGAATGTAATTTAAGCTGTTCTTATGAATGTCAACTGCTGAACATGGGAAATCAATCTATATAGATTTTTTATAATCAGTCCTGAATCAAGTTGATATTTTGCATCTACTAATCATTTATTGAGTGACTGTTTTTGCTGTTATCCTGCCATGCTTTTGTCTGTAACATTATGCTAGGTCAATTTGATAATTTAAGCTTAGAAAATTATCTTCATTCTGTCTGCAGTGGGTATCTCCACTCTTGAAATAACAATTTTCTTTAGGAAAATGTTCTTTGGATTTATTCTCCCCCTTGACTGGCAGTAGTCATCCCTCTCCAAATGATGGTCTCCACAGTGTTTGGATCTAAAGTGTTTGGATCCATTTGTAGCACAACGAGCCAAAACTTAAGTTTGTCCACATCCATCAATGGCAACCTATGAAACCTGCATGAAGTGTAACTCTTTAGTTATTTGGCACAATGTGGAAATGCACAAACATGAACCATCTTTTTTTTTCTTCTTTTTCTCATTCTCTTTGAGATAACACTAAGCTATGTTTTCTCTACATCAACACAACAAACTATTCCTGTTACTACTTTCTCCAACCCTCACTTAAGTTTTTTCCGAATTTCTTCCTGCAACCAGTCACATCTCACAAGATTTCAGACCGAGACTTCTGATGATGAGACAATAATCAATCAATCAATCAATCAATCAACTTTATTTATATAGCACATTTTAAAAAAACCCACACAGGTAGCTAAAGTGCTGTACATTGGGGCATAACAATAATTGAGTTAAAAGCATAAACAAACAAACAAACAAACAAGCTCAAGTCAAGTGCTTTCTTAGAGGATGCCAAACAGAGTGGAAATAAATTAAAATGTATTAAAGTGTATTGAAAGCCAAAGAATAAAAGTGTGTTTTTAAAAGAGATTTAAAAACAGGAAG
This sequence comes from Cephalopholis sonnerati, assembly GCA_019142605.1. Taxonomy (NCBI): domain Eukaryota; kingdom Metazoa; phylum Chordata; class Actinopteri; order Perciformes; family Serranidae; genus Cephalopholis; species Cephalopholis sonnerati. Next base: position 4,600,481 of record JAGQAX010000004.1, on the reverse strand, counting down.
GGACAAGGCCTGTCTAACGTTGAAAGGCAACTCGTTCCAGAGCTTGGGAGCAACGGCGGCAAACGCTCTATTTCCTCTGAGCTTCAGCCTTGTTTTGGGGACTGCCAGCAGCAGCTGATCAGCTGATCTTAAGGATTAGGGTGGGCAGTAAGGCTGAAGCAGATCAGACAGATATGGTGGAGCAAGGTTGTGTAGACATTTAAAAGCAAATAACAGAAGCTTAAAATTAAGTTTGTAGCACACAGGGAACCAGTGTAGGGACGCCAGGATATGTGTGATGTGCTCATGCCTACGAGTCTGGGTTAGCAGGCATGCAGCAGAGTTCTGCACAAGCTGCAGACGGGCAAGGGAAGCCTGGCTAATCCCTACGTACAAGGAATTGCAGTAGTCAAGATGAGTCGTGATAAAAGCATGGATTAATCTCTCCAAGTCAGGTCTTGATAAAATAGGTTTCACCTTCGCTATTTGACGTAGTTGATAAAAACTGTTTTGTACTACACTACTCATCTGTTTCTCAAATTTAAAATCGGAATCGAACTTAACCCCCAAATTAGTGACACAGTCCTTAAGATACAGTGACAGAGAGCCAAGGTCAACGTTGGGGGGAGGACAGCAACTTGGACCGAACACCATTACTTCGGTCTTGTTCTCATTTAGACTGGGGAAATTAAATGAAAGCCAGGCTTTAATGTCATTAAGACAATCTATGAGTGGCTAGACTGTGTGGGCATTGTTTTGTGCCAGTGGAACATAGATCTGGCAATCATCTGCATAAAAATGAAATGAAATGCTGTGTTTCCTAAAAACAGAACCAAGGGGGAGTAAATAAAGAGCAAATAAAAAAAGAGGATTGAGCCCTGGGGGACCCCATGTGGAAGAAGAGCTTTTGAAGACACAAAGTTGTCAATTTTTACACAGAAACTTCTGTCCGTTAGGTAAGACCGAAACCAGTCAAGGGCGATACCCTTAATGCCCACACAGTGTTCGAGGCCAGAAATTAAAATGCTGTGGTCAACAGTGTCAAATGCAGCAGACAAATGTAAAAGCACCAGGATGACAAATTTCCCAGAGTCTGTTAACAAAAGTACATCATTTGACACCTTCAAGAGTGCTAATTCTGTGCTATGGAGAGCTTTGAACGCAGACTGGAACAGCTCAGAAATACACTTATTTTGTAAGAATAGTAACAGCTGGTTGTGGACAACCTTCTCTAAGATAAATAATAAACAGGTTCGATCAAGCAAAAGGTAAAAATACCCTTGAGCCACTTATAGCAATGAGCTGAGCCTGTCTTTAGCAAAATTAATCACTTTTATGGACATACACTGATAGTGTTCATCTGCCCTGTACACTTACACGTATGCCATTGCATAGTCGCCAGCTGCTGCTGTCTCACTCAATCCTGGACCAATTTCAAAAATTGTTGTTTATATCAGGCACATAGACACAAATACATGGAAAAATATGATAATGAGTTATCTTTTAACCTCAACGTCATAACCAACTTAAGTGGGGTTACCTTCGATGGCATCTAGCACTTTGAGAGGTGTTTTCTTTACAGGTAAATCTTTAGAATAGCTCATGGCTGACATAAGCTACAGACAATGAGCACAGGAACATTTTATTGATGACAGTTTGAATGCACAGAAATAGTGCGACAGGATCACTAGATCCATTTTCATGCCATACATCCCCCGCCATGTTGGAAGGATCTATACACAATTTACGGAAGCTGAAAACATATCAGTTCTTGCATGGCCTGCATATTCACCAAACATATTACCGTTGGGCATGTTTGGGATGCTTTGGGTTGACATGTTGACATTCCTGCCAATATTCAGCAACTTCACACAGCCATTCAAGAGGAAGTGGGCCAAGATTCCACAGGCTACAATCAACAACCTGATCAACTCTATGAGAAGGAGACTTGTCACACAGCACGAGGCAAATGGTGGTCATACCAGAGACTGA